>JAHREE010000157.1:5900215-6116015 GCA_033628505.1 Tringa tobata | reverse complement strand
TCAAGTTCAAGAAGGCTTTCTAGAGAAATGAACGAGAACCAAGGGGAAAAAAATTCTGCAAGCTCTAATTATACAGAATATTTCAAAACAAGCGCCAAGAGATCTCTACTCAGTGAATAAAAATCCATTTTCAGTTAGCAACAAATTTACCTTTATCATTATGACAGTTCTTAGATGAATTCATGGGCACATTTTAAAAATTTTTGTAAGCAAAGTCAAGGTCTACTGCTGGGTGCTGCTTCCCCCATGCCCACGCAGGCATTACCAACCTCAGAGATGCCACATTGGCTCCAGCCAAAGTGCAGGAGCTAAATGCATATTCTCAAAGTAATAACTCACATAGTGAGGGATGATCAAAAGACGCTCACCTCAGGAACTACGGAAGAGTGAGAGTTCTTCATCCCACACGAGTGGCTAAGTCTCAGAAAACTCAAATTTTCCTTTTGAAATTGTTGCTACAGCTTCTCCTCACAGAAGAGAATGGTTTGGTCTCAAGCACAAAATGTTGGGAAAGATTTTTCGTGAACATTGCAATGAAGACCATTCCCACATACTTTCACTATTATGAAGTTCAGTCATAGTAAATAAAGTGATATGAACCTCAGCAAAGAAACACAGTCCATCCATAGTGAAGTAGGATATTAAACATGCAGCACCTAACTTTTACTATCAATACAATGGGTTTAAACATTTTTATACTTGTCGATGTGTACATTTAAACTCCAGGAATAAGAAAATAAGCCAACTGCTTGTCTTCATGCAATAAGATATTCAGCAACATTCACTTACTTTGCTCATAGCTGAACCACGGAGGTAATAGCCTCAAGACAGAAGATATATAGGCTCTAGGATTTCCAGCTCTATCCATTCGAGATAATGACTGAGGTGAATTTTACTTCCCACCTCACCGTTCTTATTCACTAGAACAGTAGCTGAAAATCACTTATGCTAGCTAGCTGGCATCATTGCTACCAGCTTTGATTACTATCTTCTAGCCAGATATTCCCCATACCCAAGATGGCTTTAACAGAACTCTATCCTTGTAGTTAAGTTAACTTTGTCAGTATTGCTTTTTTCCTCCTAAAGCAGGCAATTGCTTATAAAAATATTAGAAGTATCATTCACATATGGATTAAGAATAAAAACAACAAAGATTCTTTTTATAATAAAATTAAATTCACCATGAAAATTATAATTATATATATGCATCTTTAAATATGACCTTAAATTCAAAATTATTCACAGCAGAACTGACAACCATCCACACTGGGATCAACTCTTTCCCTTGATATTATCTATTTGAATGCAAACATCAGCCTAACTAAAGAATCACGACAGTTGTCCGTGTAACAGTCATTTCACAGAATTTTCTGTCATAAAGATTATTTGGATGGGCTTTTGTGTTTTTTAATAACATACTTGTATGCCAATAAAGCAATTTGCATTCTATTTAATAAATATTAAATAGGTGAGTTTTCACAGATCCATAAACTGGAGATTCTAAAGTACATTGCATCTTTATGACTGAGTGGTACTTACATGGTTTGGAAAGTCAGCCTTCAGTTCAGCAATACTTTTACACCAATATGCTGCTGTTTTCTCACTGATCAGTTCAATGTTTAGAAAAGAGCCTTGGCCTGGGCCATACGTAGGACCTGAAGTAATTCCACGCACAATCCTCGGAGAAACATTGGTCACAATATCCTGCAAAACAGTGAAAGCTTTCAGATTGGCTTTGCAAAGTGAAGCATGCATATATCAACTTAAATGTATCAGTTGTTTTAAAGAAGCAGTTATTATGAATAAAACTACAATTATAGGCCAGTTCTCTAAATCAGCAAATTCTCTAATTAGATTACCTACAGCAGAGCAGAAATATGTTTGCTGTATGTTTGAAATGATATGTCAACTATCAATAAAATGCCAATATGGGGCGTCTATAAACTGCCATACAAAACCATCATACAAAACCTGCCATAATTTAAAGAATGCTTTTGTGTTGGGCAGAAGGCATACAATGCTTTGTGTAAGAACCTGTGTAGGCCTCAGTCATGTAACAGCATATGTGTGAACCATCCTCCCCCAAAATGATCAAAGTCCATATCCTACACTAACAGGTGAAGTGCAAAGAGGTGCTGCCCACCAGCCTTTCTGACTGCTCCAGTCACCAGCAAAAGTATACTAGTGTACAAAACTTCACAAATGAAATAACTGAGACAAAAATAAAACCAAAAATAGTGAAAACTAAAATCAATATCATAAAGCACGACATTTCTGAAGGTCAACATGAGGTTAACAAACAATTTTGAAACATGCAGTAAACACACAAAATGTTGACTTGTTTAGTAGTCTTAATTAAGCTGCAATGTCACCGTATCTATATTAACAAAGAACTGTAAATTCTGACATTATTTAAAACTAAAGAGAAACATAGATGGCAAAATGTTCCTTTTGCCAATTTCCAATTAAAAATAATTTTGAGTAAAGGTCATTTATTTACAAATGTATCAGAATTATTTGTTTAAGTACCCCTCCTCACCATCTTGTCATTTTTAGTGAGATAACATGAACCTCCATTAGTATATAGCAATTAAGGTCAATTTACATATTTTAATTAAGAACCATCCCATATAAAACAATTAGGGTAATAGGCATACTAACTGGATTTCATAACATTTGGACGTTTTTCCAACTAGATAGACAGGAAACCTTAATTAGCATTAATTAGCACTGATCTGCATATGTTTGATAAGGCATACCCTTGCCACAAAAGATTATTTATTCCTGAATCTGCCAAATGCTGCAGTTACAGAGGATAAAGGGACTTTTCTTCACATTGTATGTAAATTTGAGGTAATCATCTGTTTATAAAGTTGAATTAATTATTATACAGTAAATATGCACTAATATTTTATACTGATAGATAATTATATGTCCATTTACATATGTAGAAATCACACAGAGTAATCTCACCAGTTCATCTATTATCAGGCCTAATAAATCTGGAACATGGACATCACAATATTCCTTAATTTTCCTATTATAATATTTTCGCTTCAGCACAAAAAACTTCACTTCCCTCTTAAGTTATATTTTCAGAAAAAAATAATTCAGAATATTTTCTGAATGTATGCAAACCAAAACTAAACAGTAAAGTACACTCCCCTCACTCCCAAAATAAATTACAAAAATTGCAGTTTATGCAGAAGAACTACTTACACCAGTTTGCTCCATATTATCCTCTTGAGTGTTTCACACCATTTAAATTGCCTCAGAGGAGCTTGTGCTTTGACTTCACCCCAGAAAGCTATTCATACACACAGGCCAGTGCTATCACATCATCCAGCACAAGAAAATACACAAAGCCAATGACTTAAATGCTGGCAATCTGACCTTACTCCTGCAAGCACAGGGCGCACATCGTCATTTTCCAACAGATATGTTTCTTTGACCATGGTGCAAGTGACTGGGAGCTTCCTTTCCCCATGCTCGGAAGCAGTTGGAGCAAAGCAGCTGCAGTAGCACGGCACTAAGCCTGAGCTAACAGACTGTCTGTTGCTGGGACCTATTAATTTTAGGTTCAGTGCAAATTACGATAAGATGCACATGGCGCAATTTCCATTTTGTCCGTGTGTACGTGTACACACGTGTGTAAGCCAGACAATGCTTGGAGCCACCTATGGTACTGTTTGTTATCTTACTATTTGCGTGTTTTGTTGTTCTTCCAGTCTCTCTCATTTTGCTACGGGTAAGAGTTCAAAGACTGAGATATTACAGCCTAGATTATACCTCTTGCGGGACACTCCAAAGCCTCAGTCTGCTTCCATACAAAAACACTCTGAAGTTTTTGTATCTGCTTTGGGTCTCCAGGCAATCTCTTCTCTCTTCTAAGAACAGAGACCCTGCGACTGCTGCCAAATCCCCATGGCTTCGACGTGCTCTTTCCCAGACTCAGTCATAGCTGACATCTGAGGGACAATTTATCTCTCCAGGATTCCACGAAGTTGAATCAGGTAATGCACACACTATGCAAACTGTCTCAAAAGCAGCCACTCTTCACTTTAATGTCCGCGAGAGATACACAGAGCCACATAAAACAGTAAACACACATACATCTCTCTGCCTATGTTTCCTCACTCTTGAATGTTCCTTGAGATTTTGTGAGATCCCCTGTGGTGCTTAGGGACCTTCCCGTCCCCCCCGGCAGACAGCTGCTCCTTCGAATGGCAGATTCCATTGCCTCCTACTGCCTCTGTGTCACAGGACCCCTCCGCTGCGTCCGTGCATCACTCTATCTTTCCTGACCCAGCTGCTTCTGTTTCCAAAAATCCTTCCTGGCTTTGAAATCCAAACATTGCCACCTGGCTGCTTTGTCTTCATTCCTCCTGAGAGGGGTACGCTGTCCTTATTTAAGATCCCATTCCTTGTTTGCCTCTCCTAGCTCAGAGTAAGCTAGATGGAGAGACTGTAACGACTGACACGCTGGCACCTCTCCTGTCTCGTGTTAGCACATGACAGCCCCAGACACAAGAAGACTCACAGTTCACGGAAACAAAATGGAATTTATAACTTATTTGATGATTCAAGGAATCTGTCTATGTACACACAGAGCAAAATCACACAAGGGACAGGAACAAAAATTGTCTCTTTGAGATGAGTGTGAAGTACCTACACAGAACTTGCCTTACCATCATCTTTCTCTTCAGTCTCCTGCCACGTCTACGGAAGTTAAACAGGGAGAGAGTTAGGCAAACGGTATATTGGTAGGGCTTCACCAACTTCACATCCTTTGGTCTTAGAAGTGAATTTTACATGGTATCACAGGTCCTTTCACTAAGATGGGCAATTCTTGTGGCTGGCTGATTGTTACTGTGATTTCCAAATCAGCAGGTAAGGTCAGAGCAGCTGAAATAGTCAGAGTGCTCCAGGCCAGAGGGTTTGTGATAGATCATCTTCTGGTGTTTTAACTGAACATTGATTTTCCCTGTTTACAGAAATTGTCCAGCCAAATGATGGCACTCATCCTTCCTTTTCTTCAGCCTTCCCTGGTGAGGCCCAATCTGGAATAGTGTCCAGTTCTGGGCTCCCCAGTTCAAGAAGGACAGGGAACTGCTGGAGAAGATACAGCAGAGTGCTACAAAGATGTTACGGGCCTAGAACATCTCTCTTACAAGGAGAGGCTGAGGAACTTGAGTCTTTTTAGTCTGGAGAACAGAAGTCTGAGGGGGAATCTGGGTATCAAGAGGATGGGGCCAGTCTTTCTTCAGTGGTGCCCAGTGACAGGACAAGAGGTAATGGGTGCAAACTTGAACATGAGAAGTTCCATCTAAGTTCCATCCAAACATGAGGAGGAACTTCTTTACTTTGAGGATGGCAGGGCACTAGAATAGGCTGCTCAGAGAGGTGGTGGAGTCTCCAGGAGTCTCCATCTCTGGAGACATTCAAAATCCGCCTGGACATGTTCCTGTGCAACCTGCTCTAGGTGCTTTGGCAGAGGGGTTGGACTAGATGATCTCCAGAGGTCCCTTCCAACCCCATATAATTCCCTGATTCCATGATTTTCTGAAATGCCAGCTTTTCCTTTTATCCCAAGCTATGCACACAACCCTTTTATTGTTAATAAAAATTGCTGTATGCATAAAAAGCTAAATGGAACTGGAGCAATAAGTCTGACCAGAAGAACTTCAAGGTTTGAACCTAAACACTTTCTGATTCTAAAAAAAGCTGACTGCTCTAAGAAAGATGACCTGACAGTTGAGTTGGACTGGTTCCTGCATGCAGTTGAAAATAGAGGTCCACATACAGGAATAGGAGAACATCCCCATACTCCAAAACGAATCAAGCATCTTACCTCCCCATGCGACTGAAGCAATAAACAGTCCTTGGGAAAAACACCACAAAGCTTTTATGTACTCTGAAGACCAAGGATAGCAGACTTTTAATAAAGAGCAACTAGAGAAGAACAAAGCTTATATCTGACCACACAAAGACAAAGCCATGGAAAAAATGACTAAAAAAAATCATTGGCAAAGGGAAACAGAATAGTCCATAGAAAATTAATTTGTTTTGTAGGGAAATCTTGCAAATTAATGTAGACTTGGGGATTACGGAAACTGTATTCAGTACTAGATTACAGCAAAACAACTTGGTTTGGGAGAGTTAATGGAAATGAAAAGAAACAGTGACAACAAATAGAATCAAGGGGCAACTGTGAATCATGAATATTTCAGTTACTGAATTTCTTCTTTTGCCTCAAAAGCTGAGTATTTTCCCCAGGAGAGTACGGCAGAAACAATAATATCAATCTCTCAAATTTATTTAGCTCAGGACACCACCTAAGAAAGTGGTGCTACACAGATAAAAGCACCAATATCCTGCTGCTTTTGGATTCCTCTTTTCTGCTTATGAACAATTCTGGTATTCTGGTAACTCGAGACTAAGTTAATTTATGTCACACATATATTTCTGTTCCTGTTGATTAATTAATTAACACACTAAAAAAAAATAAATAAAAAGACCCAAGGCATTGATCAGGCCTCATTTGCTCAAATAATCTCTGAACTCTGCAATCAGATCATTGCATTCTAAACTACTTAAGTCTAATGGGCTGGGAGGTTTGAGACAACGTATAGAAATAAAGCCCAAACACTCAGCACTTTTTAGTCAGTTCAATTTAAATAAAGGTGCAAATCAATTCATCAGCCCATGCCTTACTGTTCACTCTAAAAGTTGCTTTGCTTCACACTGTCCACATTTGCAGTTAATAATTGCCACAGATTTTTATATTACAAAAACACAACCACACTGTTTAAACTGAGAGAGATCTTTACGTTTGGGCAAAGGGACATTTTGAATATTAAGGGACCCAAAGGGGTGTCCAGCACAGTCTTAGATTCTGTGATAAGCACATTCATTGTGTGTTTCTCCTAAACTAATCAGCAGAGAAATAATTCACACTGAGAATATTAACATTGTCATCTGTAGGCGTGGAAGTTAATGAGCCATAGAAACAAATCAAGCTGTTCACCTCTCTCTCAGACTTATTGTTTTAGGGGCATCAAGAAGACAGCTCTTCATTAACTGGGTTCACATTTTTATTTCAGAATCATGTCTCCTAGAAACTAAAAAAAAGAGTTTGGAGAAAAATGTTGTGTAGAGAGGTCAGTTGCTGAAACGTATACAAATAGTCTCCCAAAACATGTATACCACAGCCTCATGCCTGTTCAATTAATGTAGCTATATTAAGCAAACATAGTAAAAAGAACCAAAAGCATAAATCTATATGATTTTTCATATCAAAGCTCTGATGTGTTTCTATTGATTTTCAGAGCTTGAAGCATTCTTTTTTGCCCATTTTTTCCAAAATATTACAGCTAATGGTATTTTAATGAACATTTGAAATAATAAAGTTGCTTAAGAGAACACACAAGCATTTATATTTGGGATATGGAAAGAAAATTAATTAACTGTATCTTTAATTACTATATTAACCTGTTGTACATGTATTCACTCCTGAAAGTACAGGTGTTCTCGAATGTAAATATCTGCAGCACAATTAAGGTTTTAAAAAAGATTTTGGGATTTTAAAAATGCATTTAATCACACTATACTAAGTGTTAACATGTGTTTTCTTCAATCTGAGAGGCTTCTATCGAGACACAAAGAACTTGCCTTGCAGCAATGGCCCCAAAGTCAATGAAAGTCACTGCATACTTCAAATTAAGCTTCTCTCATCTTTAACTTATGAAAGCAGATAGGAATTAGTGACCTTTGCCAGTTTCTTTTCATTAATATGGGAAAAAGATTTAATGCAATGAGCAGATTACTACTTTTTACAAAGTTAATTTATTTGACCTTTCTTTCTTATAGGGAGGGAGAGCACTATACTTGCCAAGTGTAGTACGCATCTGTACATTCCTGGGGTTACTACTTACTAAATGTCAATATGAACACCATGGCAGCCACACTGGCCTCTTTGTGAAGAAGAGAGCTAAATAAATACCTTATTAAAGTAATTTTAGTCAAGTATCTCAAAATAGCATACTTAAAGTTAGCAGACAGTAAACTGCAATGTAAAAAAAAGTCCAAATATAAGTTTCTACTATATTCAATATACCACCTTCTTTACTTGAACAATAAAGCACAATAGCTGAAAAATGCAGGTATTTAAGCAAATTATGATGTATTCCTTTTCCCCAGATTTTCAAAGATGTATCAAAAAGGTTGTAAAGATTTCAAAATCCAGTATGCGTGAAATGTTTTTAGAGCTTATTTTCTAAATCCTTTAATCAACCCCCCCAATACCAAGATTCAGTTTTCCCTACAGTTTCCGCTAATTACAGTAGAACTTGATGCACACTTTCAACCTATGTAAAAATATAGAGAAGATGGAGACATCGCCCTTTTCTGCCTAATACCGCAGTTGTTAAAGCATTCTGGAAATCTGTCTCACTGCTGTTGCACACCCTTATAGATACAAATGGCATCACAGACTTATGTCCTCGTAATTCCCTGCCAACTCTCACTCAAGGTCTTGTGATGATTTGCCTCTTCTGTGACTCAGCTGTCTAGCCAGACTGTGTCTAGTATCACCCCTTCTGGAGTCTTAACCATCCACAAAAGGCAAGTGAAACCTGAAGCAACAATATCACTTCACACTGCACCATTCCTATACATCCTTTTCGAGTTGCTCCTCACTTTCTCTCCTGCATCAGTTCTGAGACAGGTGACATCTTTGTGGGATTCCTCTTCTGTGGCCCAAAGCACTGACTTACTCTCCCGAATTTCCCCAAGCTCCAGCTAAGCTTGTCAGGCTCCTTGTAACAGGAAGCTAAATCCACAGCAAGGACATCCACAAACACAAAACCATCAGGTACAACCATGCACATTAATGACTAATTTCCTTATCTGTTAGGGTAGGATTTTTACAGCATATAGCGAGACTTATGGAGCAAGGCAAGTAAATTTGCTTATGATTTCTGCCCAGGGAGGTTTGATGTAAACACCGGCACCTTCCAGCGCACAAACCACTGTTAACGTTGCAGACAATGCCACCTGTTGAATTTGTAGTACTTGTATTTAGCATTTTATTTTAGTAAGGGAATAGGCCAAACTTTATTCTTCCCATATGAGTTAAAAATCTCAGCAAAGTCACTTCATCACTCCCTCCTTCTCTTTCCCTCAGTGAATACGGAAGCATTTTTTAAGAACTGAAACAACCTTGACAGAAAAACTTATCTCAGAACATCCCACCATGTAGAAACTCCTCTAATCTCTCCACAACCAGATATGAGACATTTAGTATCATAAAGACACCTCCATTTTTCATTGTTTTTGTGAATGAAGTCTAGACTAGCCCTCTCTTTCCTCTTCATTGCTTTCCTTCTCTTGAAGACAGGAGAGCATATAATGATAAAGTAATGTAAAATAATTTTTTTTCAAGTTCTCTTACCAAAATAAGAATTGAACTTAAAAATCTGTTATTTCTTCAGCTTTCCAGGATTGTTAACTAAGGTGATTTAAAGCACAAATGTTCTGATCTCTCCACTTGTACAGAACAGATCTTGAAAAAGATCCTTGCTTTTACTTATAAATTATACTTCTTCAGCTTTTACGTACAAGACCTAGTATGCTACAGAGGGGAAAAGGATACTTATCTGTCTCTTGACAGCTGTTTGCCATGTGTTTGCAAAGATGAAAGTACCCAAACCTGTACGTACATTATAGCCCTAGTCTGGAGTACAAACAGGGCTTATTAATCTTCCTTAATATTCTACTCTATTTCTAGACTGAATAAGCTGAATTATGCAAACTATTTTTTAAAAAATAGACTGTTACCTCATAAGTGTTTTTACAACATTACACTATCCCATTTGAGTTTATTAAACCAATTTAACACTACAGATCCAGCAAGCAAGCTAGCTTTCCAAATCAATAAGTTAGCACAGAAGACTGCAGCCCCATAAGGGAAAAAGCAATGTGTCAGGATTTTGGAGAAAAACTGCTGAAGCACTCATATTGTGTGAAAGACAAATGACAAGTTAGAGGTTTAGTAACCACGTATTTGATGTTTTTCTATACTGTCTCATTAGTGCTTTAAGATTTAACCATGAGAAACTTCAAAATTTACAGACATTGAACTTAATTTCTACCTAAGCTTTTATCATTGCTGCTTGCTCAGCACACCACTGTTCATATTAATGAAATTTTCAGACAGTAGGCCATCACTACCAATAATTTATGATTAAGACAGCAAAATCTCAAGGTTGTTAGATAATCTCACTTGATTAGAGTATAATTTTTCTTTTATTTACTCTCTTTACCTTAGAATAATCTTGGGACAATCTCATCCCCATTGCAAGTCAAGTAAAAATGGTCTGCTGCCCTTCTTAAAACACAGCAGTCCCCCAATCTTTGTTAATTCATGCATGATGGTTTGACTAGAAGTCCTAATTTTATAAACTAAAGCTCCCTAAAATAATAAATCAGGAGATTAAAATACAAGACAAAAGAAATATGAATTATGAGTAAAAGTACAAAAAAAAATGAAAGAGTAGCTATAATGTTTATGTCGTGTACAAGTGCATGTTTTCTACTTGAGTTACATATTTTACAAGAAAATGAAGTTTTGGTCCTTGTTTACAATTACATTTGCTTGAGCAGTTTTCTTAAAAAACCTTTTCATAATACAAAGCCATAATGCTTTAAAAATTAAAACATTTAATACTTTTCTTATTTTTGACATTTTTGCTTGTTTTCCAGACATTAGAATGTAAAGACATTTGTACTGTAATTACAAAAGATCATTTTAAAATGTACTACGTCCTACAGCACTTTGCCTTGACAAACAATTACTGGATATCACATTCAATAGAATACAAAAAGCAATCTTTATCACAAGGTTAAAATTAGTCTTTGAACAAAAGATGCTTTCAAAGCAAATCCAAATTCTCATCAGCTTTATATCAGTTTCTCCGGGAGAGACGGGGAAGCGAGGGAGGGAGAGAAGAGAAAGGAAAAGAACATGAAGGACATTTGAAAAATTTCTTGCTACTGTTCAGTGTGAGCACACATTTTATCAGTTTTCTGATAAAGGTGTAAGCAGTAGGACATGACTAAATTTCTGTTGTCAAACTGCATTGTGGTCAAAAGCTATACCAATAGAAGACAGAAGTAGACTTATAGTTCTTGAGAACAGTTGCATCTGTATTCAGACATTTACTTTAGGATCTGTTTTCGCAGTGTATGGTTCTTAGATCTCAGTGTTTTGATATAGCAAACTACCTAATCAATGAATGGTTACTTTAGCTGGCTGATGAGAAAAATGCCCAGTAATTGTCTTAAAACATTAATTCCTTTTCAGAGAGAGGCCACAAGAACAGAGAATCATGTTTAAACATCCAAGACTTCTGTGAGAAAGAAATCTGAAGCTGATCAGTGTTTGAAACAAACAGCATATAAGCTGTAGTGGAAGAAAAAAAAGAGGAAAAGAAATTCTTCAGCTAGCAAAGAAAATCAGAAATAAGAATAAAGTAAGAACATCTAGTGGCAAGCTCTTTAGAAATTTACTATCCACAACTTTTTGACAAATTATACCATTTCCAACAAAAAAAAAAATCTAATTTTTAATTTAATAAATTTAATTAAGCAACCAGAGCCTTCACAGAGCAGCATTTTTTTCTAGACTGTGCTCTGCACATCCCAGGAGACAACCCCAGGAAAAACAGTCACTGATGAAGAAGTCAGCAGCGGATGGTCAACCCTGCCATTTTAATTGAAGCACAGAGTTCAAAATACCAAAAAAAAAGGACCATCTTTAGAACTTTAAGTAACCTCAGCTCCAAGAATATACCTGAGAATAGAATAGAATAGAATACACCTATTCATTGTACTATATAGACTGTACTGAGATCTACTAAGAAACCAGATCTTTCAGAAATCACTGCTTCAGACCACATGAAGTGAGATGTTTGATACTATCTACAATTAAACAAAATGCAATATTGTAACAGCACAGATAATCCCTTGGATACTAGATTAGAATGTCTTGAAACTGGGTAAAAAAAATCATTCTCCTGCAAGTTATTATTGCGTCAACAAAGCATTATTTGTGGAACTTCGATGAAATACCTGATGAACTTTATCGAAAAACCTAAACTCTGTATAAGTAACTCACTTATGTTCTTTAAAATATTGACAAGGCTTATTTGGATAATAATCCACAGCAGATGCTCAAAAGTGATCAACGTGTTGAGACAGGATTCTATTACTCTGCTGCAAGCAAAGTGTTGCAATGCTAATGATTTTAGGGGAACCAAATGGAATTAAATAGGAGTAGATGGATAAATAAGACATCTACATGGATTGCAGCTTTTGATCTGTATCCTAAAGTGAAATTTCTGTGGCATGGCTTCTGAGGACCCGTGTACATTCACAAAGGTGGAAAATTAATGCATAATAATTAAAATACACTAGTCCAGTTTATAATGCTCCCCCCCTTGGGACTCCTGGGGATTTAGATCATAACAACTTAGCTTTCCTTAACAGATTAATTCTTTTACAGACATCTAAAAATATTGGCCCATTTTCAGCTGTCAGGCAATATCATCGCTAAATCAGTAATCAAAACTTGTTGTGAAATGTACTTAACTGGCCAAATAAAGGAGTAGCAATTCGTAAGACTTCATTCTACACAAGCACTACTGAATGATCCCATGAAATGGGAAGGAAAAGACAGTCTAAAGCATGAATCTAAGAAAACTAGGCAGGAATCAACATAGACAAGACCCAATACAAAAAAAAACAGGTAAGAGCCAGGAAAGAGAAGGAAGAATTACATGACACATTTGTAGCAGTAATTTTAGGGGAGTCACTAGAGGAGTTATGCTTACAAGGAGAATACAAATGGATTCTCTTCTTGTACTTCAAGAGGAGACAAAATTAACATTGTTTCTCAGACATCATTGTTAGAGACAAGTCAATGTTTTTTTCTCTAATACTGTTTTCTAATTGCTAAACAAAACATTGTAAGAACACAGTGTGGCAACATCAGTAGTGGCAGGTTCCTAAAGAGATGAACTAAAAGCGAAGACACATAATGACAGAAAATGAGCTCTTCTAGATAAAAAATGGGAGAGAATTGCAGGTAGTGTCATCGTTCTAACAAAATCCCTAACAGAAACAGCAAACAGTGAGAAAACGGGTTCTTTAAAACCCACAATATCTGGGATTTTGCACTCAACGTATAGACACAGAAACAAATAAACAAAAAAACCCTCTAACACAAGAATTCTAATGTCTGCTAATTAAGCATGTAACTTCCATTTGAAAAAAGCAAGGAGGTAACTATTTATTTAAGAGACAATAATACATGGATTAACAAAGCTCCTGTCAACGGCTCTGGACACCTGTACCAAGCTCACTTATTGCCTAATTAAATATTAACATGTCCTGATAGAATCTGTAGTATAATTTTAATTACTGTTTTCTCATAGGGAAGTCATATAATCAATGTATTTCTAGCTATTCCTAGAGGCTGTTTTGTAAAACTCCATTAGTAAATTGTGAACCATCACTAAAATATTTTCCTCCAGATCGCTATAAGTAAATCAAGACTATTATATCCCCCTAGTAGGAAGGGAGAATAGATGCTTCCCTTTAAGGGGAGAAAAATATGATTTCTTCAATAATCAAGAACAAAATCTTTTAACTACAATCCTATTTAAAGAGTTAGAATTCTTGCACAAAGAATCAACATCGGGGAGGTACAGAACACCAAATTTACATTTAAATTTATGTATAATCCAAAATATTTTTATTGCTGGATTAAGTAATTAGGAGGAGAATCACACAACTCCCTTGAAGTATGTATTTAAATTTTCTGCTGGGGATGGATTGCAAATATCGAGGTACGTCTTGTACCTACCTGCAGCATTTTCTTTTTCCATTAGGATTAAGAATGCTTAAATACTATAAACATTGATTAGCATTTGTGTATATTTAGGGGTGAGAAATTAAAGGAAATTAAATCAACTCTCTCTCACTCTTTTGAAATTACTTTCCTATAAATCAACTTGCAAAGGATCTCAAATCTTCCACTCCAAATTAAACTATCATCCTGATTGGATATAATATAAAATAAGCTTTTTTGTAATGACTAACATGTTTTTCCTGACCTCCTGAATCACGGAACAAACTCTGCTAGCATGTTGTGATTGGGGCATCGTGTATACATCCCAGGGAGGGGCTTTGGGAATGCAGATCCTGGGTGGGCTGCAGTCAGGAAGGGCAGAGGCAGCATATCTGGATCTGCTATCAGTCTCTGAAAGCACTGTGTGTTCATCCATCAGTCATCACAAGAGGCACCACACATAGGCTCCATAATCTAGAGAGAGATGACTTTTTCCTCTTGAGAGCCTCAAAGCAGAGATTTCCAGCCTGCTGGGCTGATTCTAGTTTTCCAGACTGAGCTTGTAATAAATAAACATTCAGTGTTTGCACATGTTTTAACTTCTCTGACAGACAGGAATTCATGTAAAGAAGTGCTGAATTGTACACAGAATTTTTATGCCAAAGGATGAGCTCTGATTCCCGCCCGCTTGTGGCAGACACAGAGGCCCCAATCTCAAGTCTGGTTTTCCTCTGGGTTCACCTTAAGTTTTCATAGCAGCAGGTTAATCATTACCTATTATTTTTTTTAAATGCCGAGGAAAAATGACACATTCTATTGGCTTTTAAATTCAGCCCTGCGGGGCATAAAGCACAAATTTAATAAAGCAAAAAAAAAATGCAAAGTTCATTAGAATCTTCTTGTAAGAACTGAATGTAGCCATGATACATGGAAATTCCTAGCAAGACAATTCTTCTGTTTACCATTGAGAAAAAAAAATATTCTGAGCTGACCATATTCTTTCTCATTAAATGTATAATAGGTCCCAAACCCCAGCACTCTTTGGAGTCACTGCTCAGGTCTGTCAGTTAAGTAAATATGCTTGTCAGAGAACCAAGCAGCCACACATAGATATGCTAGACATGAAGTCCACTCCCCTTGAAATCAATAGGAAGGTGGTTGTTACAGACTACACTTGAATTAGGGTTTCGTTTGGGGAATTTGTGGTAAATGTCCCCACTACTACTGCCATAGGGGTGTAAGAAAGTATACAATGGCTGTGGCTAGATCTCTGGCACTATTAATGGCAGAGCCAGCTGAGATGTGCTACAAAAGGCTTATGCATGCTCAAAACTGGAATAATAAGGATAAATCTGTCCTCAGCAAGAGAGGGCAGCCTGACCTGCACGCTCTTTGTTTATTCCAGTAGAATATTGATTTAAAACTGGGACAAGGATTCAAAATCCTTCTGATGCTAAGGGTAAAAAGTCATGCACAAAGTCCTATAAGGAGAAATATGATTTTCGTCCCACAAAAAATCCTCGATTAGGAATAATTATATTAGAGATGAATAGGACATAGGGAATGTCTTCCCATACTTTTTCCTACCACAGAACTTTGGAGTTTAAAGCACAGCTGACTGCAGAACCTCCCTCAGGAACAGGATATACTTGCTGACAACACGTGCCAGACCACAGGAGACGTTTGATGCCAAGAGGAAAGTTTGTCTCAGGAGCAAGGATGGCTCCACAGCACCGAGCTTCAGCGTTCCCCCTTCCACAGCCCTGAATCACTGATCCTCAGCCCAGAGTTGTATCCCCAAGTATGGAGATTAATCTACACAGTATAGTCAATGCTCACTTACTGTAACGTGCAAAACAAGAAAGTACATAGGCAGGTATGGACTGCACGTTTCTGCTTTTGGAGGCAGTAAGAAACTGGTTTTTATGTATCTGCTTATCTTAGAGAACTCTCACGTAGCAAACAGTGGTTTGTGCAGCCAGTGCAGAGCAGGGCAGGCTTCTTTGTTGCTTATCAGGAAGAATAAGATCATTCGATGCATACAGTGATACAGCAGAAACTTTAATCCTCATGGTATTTAAACAGTATTTTGTAAACTCCAATGCAAAAGTGCACTATCCCAAGAATATCAACAAACTTTTTTACAAATTCTTAAACTACAATCATAGAAACTAGAGTTACTGTAGGAGGGAATCCAACCAGACATTATGTAAGCTCTTTATGCCATGCATCTTCTCATGACTTATCTTCATATCTTTGAATTTTATGTAAACATATATGCACTATATATGCATATTTGCAAATAACGTGCATAATTTTGAATTTGCATCATTCATACTTCAGTGAAACAATATTTTATTTTGGTACTCTTTAACCCATAGCCTCCTTAAGGGAAAAAAAACTGTTTTAAATCTGAATCATCCCATTATTCTATGATATTTAGTGTCACCAGTGATAATAACATTTCTTAACCAGGCCCATTCCTGCAATTAATTTCATTTTCACAGTTCCCATGAACTGCAATATGCATTCCAATATGGCTTCACTGCCAGATTTGAGCCTTGTTAAAGTAATATCATTTTCACTTTTTTTTTCTGTGAATAGAAGGATGCTGAGAATGGCTATCTTCCTACATATTGTACATGTATGATCATCAACAATCCAGCCCTTTGTGAAAGTATTCATATATAAACATGAGTGCTGCTTGTACTGCAGTTCTTTAAAAGGGACTTCTCTCTCACTGCAGCCATTCTG
Source organism: Tringa tobata (assembly GCA_033628505.1). NCBI lineage: Eukaryota > Metazoa > Chordata > Aves > Charadriiformes > Scolopacidae > Tringa > Tringa tobata. The sequence continues at coordinate 6,099,352 of JAHREE010000157.1, read as the reverse complement.
TTCTGTTGTAATATAACATGGTTTGTTTGTGAAAATATACGCATCTACTTTCTATTTACACATACTGGATTCTATACCATGAACTCACCTAATTTTAATTATGCAGCATTACCTAGCAATACAGATAGTAGAATTCTCCCATCTAAGCTATGAATACTAGCATCGCAAAAGATTTTTTCTTTTTTAAGTGAAGATAAGTTACTGCATTAAAAATAAATGAGCTATTTTTGTCAGTTGATTGGACACTGAGTACACATAATAAATCACCAAGAGCATTGTATGCTAGTCTACGTGCTAACCTTGAGCTGCAGTTTATCTATTGCCTGCAATTCAGAAGACAATAAGGTATTTTACCCAATCAGCTGATCAGCTGAAGGAACTCAAAAGAGTGAAATGGCTTTGAAATACACAGGCTTTTAGATATCAAATTACCTCTGGAACCCTCTACTCAGAAGTAACTCGAACAAAACCCATTTGAAATACAGCTTCAATATTCAAAAAAATCAATAATTTAAACCACAGGTTGAACATTTTTACTGCTTCCACTGCAGACTGTCGTTTTTTGAAATGAAAATGCTAATGGCACCAAAGGGGAAAGCTCCAGCCAGAAGAGATACATGTGTGCAGACATGGATTGGCTAGAAATGCTGGTTTGCTTTCCCTCCCCCAGTTACGTTTACATAAGATCTCTTAAAATAAATAACTCTCATTTCTATGACTTCTAAAAAAGAAGTTTTTCTTTGTTGCACTTGATGTTTCTGTTCACGAGAGCTTAGCTACATCAGACACTTCACTGTAAACATGCATGCTGAATGCAAATACTACGTCCTCAATTATGCTATTAAGTTGCATTATTTTGAAACGGGCACTAATGTCGTGCTTTTGAATACCAGCTAGCACACTGAACTCTTGTTTTATACGTAGAAAAGCAGGAATATAGGTGATGTTGTGTTCCAACATCTACATCAGAAACAGGAAGCAAAAAAAAACCAACCAAGTACGGATGGTCCACTGCCCGTGATAAGAGCTCATTTAAGGGCAGAAATGGCTGGCTGACAAAAGACTTCTAAAAAGATAAGGAAAACACATAAGGAGGCGGCATGGTGGGAATGTGAACCCTTGAACACAATTGAAGCAAGCTACACATGGAGGATGTCTGACAGAGAAGCAAGTCTCTCCTCTGCATGAATTCGACCATCAGACAGATTCTTAGCAGAGCTTGAAATCTGTCAGTCTCTTTGTGTAGAAACTGTTATCTTTTGGTAATTTACACCTCACTAAATCCTTGCACTTTCTGGCACTGATTTTTTTAATTACTCTAAGGGAGGAATGTAAGAAGCAAAAAAACCCACCCAAAAAGCAATGAAATACATATCACAAGACAGACCTTATGTATCTACAGGTATGTGACTCCCAACATACACTAAGAAAATTTTTTTTTTACAGTAGCAAAGCATCATTTTCAGTACTGAAGAGAGGGGCATAAGAAATAATTTGCAAGATTGATGTTTTTTGGTTTATAGTTTTAATTCGTTATTCTCAAATATATTCTAATTCTCTCTTTCATATACTTTAAGAACCTTCTCCAACCATAGGGTTAGAACAGAAAAGAAAATGTAAATGGTATTATGAGGGTAAAGTTGCTCAAGTAAAAAAAAAATAAAATAATATTTGGATACATAGGGTTTTATTGTAAAGTGAAGATTAAGTTTGCATTTCCAGGTTAAACTTTCTATTTCTAGAAAAAAAAAATATCATAATATTCCCTTTTGAATTTTCTGGCTGATAGATCTGTTCAATTTTAGCCCAAGATAAATGCAGATTTTTAGCCTGGAATGAGAAATGACAAAAGTATAGCCATTAAAAATATGTGGCACTCAAAAATACATACTCCAAAAATTCGGACATGGACTCCAATATTCTGCTCTCCCTAAAGGCACAAAACTTTTCTGGCTATCAAACGAAAAAGTCCATAAATGTAAGCAGAGAAATTCATCTGAGTTTAAATATACCCAGAATATAGGAAAATAAGATTTGTTTATTTATGTGCTTGAGAGCTGCATTACCTTCAAGTGAAAACATGTGTTCCAGGTACTCCTGGCTGTCTTTAAAATATACCTCCTACACAATAGCAGCAATCAACTGACCTTCCAAGAACACTGCTCTCGGCAGCAACATAAACTTAAACAGAATAATAAAAAATACAGTAGCAACTAGGAACCCAATATTCACCCTTTCCTCAATTCTTGCAAAGTTAAGGAGGAAAAACAAGCTCTTCAAGTTTGTGCTAGAGTTAAGAGACTCAGGCTGTTACAGATCACCTCGGGGCAGGAGTTCCTAGCACACTCAACAACAGTGTTCAGATGAACTGCCAGCATCTCCTTCCTCTCCATCCCTGTGTACCAGAACAGCCAGTATGGGCCAGGTGCATTTTTAATTCCCCAATGAGGCACTTTGTGGGGTTCAAGTCGTGAAGTTTGTCACCACTGACAACATTTGGATTGATTTAAGATGCAGTCCCATATAGCATGTATCAGTCGTAGGTTAACTTTGAAATACAAAGCATGTATACTCGTAGCAAGGCCTGCATTCAGAAAATAAAAGGAGTGTAGGCTCCTGGCTCTTATCTGCTGTTGCAGCTACAGCCTGGAATGGAACTACATCCCTCAGCCAGAAGGACTGATAATTCTCTTGCCGTAGCCTCTGGATGTTTCCTCTAACGATCCCAGCATTACTCCTATCTTGTCTGGATTGACTTTTGCTCAGCATGCTCTCAACCATGCCCCAGTCTCCCACAAACACTGAATAATGCAATCAACTGCTCAAGCTAAATCAGCCGAGAGTTATAAAGCTGAGTTTCGACATATTGAAAACACTTCAATCAATGTCACTTTACTAAACCTTCTCTATGGCTTGATATACACATTAAATAAAGGGGTAGCAAACAGGAACCCTCCTGAACTGCACAGGGAGAGAACCATCACACGCAATAAACCGGAACATAATACCAACAACGCGCCGACAACAGACTCCTCTGACTCCATTGTTTAAGCAGGAGATTTGAAAACAGACAATAAGGATGCTTTGGGAAAGAATACATTAGGGACATTTGGGAAATGCTTCCAGTTTTGATCGAGTCCACAATAAAGCACAGATATATGATAAGATACAGCTACAACTGCATATGAAAACATAAATATATTTTAAAAACCCCATGATTTCTCAAAAAAAGTTGTTAAATGATGCTGTTTAACAGCAGTATTATCGCCATGCATTTTTTTGTTATTACAGATTTAGATGTTGCAATATGGCTTTACATAAATACATTTACTATACCGTGTGAATTACTGGAAACATCCTTTTCTATGTTTGTGTGATTTATTAAATCATAAATCATAATAGCATGTGCCAGAAATTCCTTTTGAAGGACGTAATAAGGTAGCAATTATCCTCTGAACTCCTTTCTCTGTCTTCAGAGAATAAAATGCATTAGCAACATACCCGTTTGCTGCCCCATGATAGAAAATGAAAGCAAGTGTGATGGTTGCACCGTATGCTTTCAGTTCCTGCAGTTGGCTGCTGAAGTGAGCTTTGTTCCTGACTGTGCTCTCAGAAACAAAAAGAGTAGTTTCTCCAATATTTTTAAGGAATAATCCTTAAAAAACAGTACTGAAAAATGAAGAGGTGTGTTTTTGCACATGTGCAGATAGATGTGGAAAAACACACAGGTAAATATCATATGTAAATTTAAAATATATTTTATTTAAAGTAAATTAGGTACATATGGCCTCCTTGAATGGTTTTGACTTGAATCAATGAATTACACCTTTTTCATTTTATGCAACAATTCACAGAATCTGATGCAGGGGAATCATAGCATTTTAGTCTGTGCAAATATACACAGAGGAGCAACATTACAAGTACTGTTATAATCCCCTTACAGAAGGTTTAAGGCCTTCTAGATCAGCCTGTTAGTGTTTGGAGTCCCGTGTCAGATGACTGGCACAGTAAGAATGCTCTTAGTGTACCACAATTTTGCTCAACTAGTTTTGAAAGAAAAATCATAAACAAAAATTCAGAACGTGCTACAGAAAGGCATCTTTAACAGGTACAGGGAGATAAAAGCAGCAAGATCACAGGACAAAAATGGCTTTTTTTAATTCAAAGAAAGTATAATTTTCTCCCTCAAATTTTGATTCAAAAATATTCTATTTCTATGGGAGAAGAAACATATTTCTGGTTTAAATCAAAAAGAAAAAAAAAAAAGAAAATCAGTAATTTCAGCAGCAAACCATATCTGGAATTCACTTTGTTTTCTTTTTATTCCAGGAAGACACTATGGCCAAACCACATATTGCAAATGCTAAAAAGTAAAATGATGGGGACCTCTGAAACAATGTATCATTTCCAAGACTGAAAGTGGATATTAAGCTTCACTTTGCTCAAGTGACATCAAAATATTCCTAATAAATAAATACATGCAGACATACTTTCTTCATTTTAGCTCATGATATACAAAGAGCTATTTTTTCTAAAAGTTTGCTAATACATAGCTCAAAATTAAATCTCAGCATCATGTGAAGACTCAGTCCTTTATTGGGCTATGCTGATACTGCAGGAAGCTTACACTTGTAATTACCTTTAAGAAAGTGCCTGTACTACATTATTTTACTGAATTACAAATTGAAATCGCAGTGAATTGATGCTTTGCTGAATTGCTGTCTGTACTCCTGTACTGTCCAGGTTCTCACTGTTTAATACTCCTAACAGTTTCTATCGCTTTGGGTCAGAATTGGGTATTTGGATACTTTAATTAATCATATTATAGTTATGCATAGTGTATACACATTTAATTCAGAGCATCATTATGACCTATTCATACTCTGTCACATCTAGGGATGAGCACAATATCTAATGAGGACTCAGAATACCATATATGAAGGTTGGAAAGTATCCTTATTAACAGCTATACTTTTTCAACATCAACATACAAATGGACTATCCTGGGAACCGGTATCATTTTGTGACTCCAGTAAACAGATCACAATACAATAAAATTACTGTCATGGTCAAATTGCACAGGTTGGTGAAGTTTTTTATATGAGAATTTTGATACTCTGTGTTTATTAGCAAAAAATCTAATTATCTACAGTCCAAATTCTGACTAAAATATGAGAAGAGCATAAGTCTCAGCTTTTCTAATAGTACACACTTAAACCTTATTTTATTTACAGCTTCCAGTAGCTTTCAACTAAATTTCTCGTTGCACCCGCTGCCACGTAGCTGGAGAAGGCTAACAAACCCCTCAGTGTTCACATGACAACCTTTGTGCAAACGCATCCTTATTCTGTCATCTACTGGCAGCGTGCTTCCCAGTCATGTTCTCTGCCAGTCCTTACCAGTTTGCCAATTACACAAGCTGCTTCCCAGACATCAGACAAAAATTCCACAAGACTGCTGTGCGAGCGTACCCTAATTAACCATCAGCTTAATTAGACAATTTACTGTGTAATTAGCAGGCAATTAGTCAACACCTCTCAGATCTTATTGACTGCTGTGACAGCCTTCCTTAGTCTACACATTCCAATACGCTTCCACGACCACAATCCCAGCCCCATCCTGTACGACAGCAACTCTTCCAAGGGAAGGGAAATCATATTACATAACAAGGGAAAAGGGAGAAAAATCAATATATAGCCTGTTCATTTATTGAACTGTCTTCTAGCCAAGACTTTCTTTTTTCTAGCAGTAGAAGGTCAGCTGCTAATGAAAAAACACCCAGCTATAACATAAGCTCACATCTTTTTCATTTGTAATACATTTTAGGATTATTTTTTTAAAACTCTTCCATTATACTGAATTATCAGAGAATTCAGGCACGCACAAGTTAAGAAAAAAAAATAATTTGTAAACTTACTTACGTATTTAGGTTTAAGTATATGACTGAGAACAGTGATAGCTGCTTTTGAAACCTATAGCTAGCATTGGAATTAAGTGCTTTATAGTCCAAAATTCACCACAAAAGTCCAAGCAGATTAGCTTTAAAGTAAATTCCAAAGTTCATGAGATAGACACACCTGTCTCCTGCTGCAATTAACTCTGGAAGATTTATTCACTAAAATACTACAATTTCTGACTGAAGGATGGAGTCCCATAAAACTACAATCTCTATTATAGTAAAATTATTAAATAATTATATATCTCAAATAATGATAAGAAATTTTACTAAGAATACAATCACATACATATTTGCATTAGCAATAGGTATTTTAACATAAGAACCTATCAGTTTTTTTAAACATACGGGACTTCATTCTGCTTTTGCAACAACGTCAATCGGGAATAAATGCAATTTTATCACCATGAGATCCAAAAAATCATCTCTTTGCTTTCTTAACTTCTTCTGTGGGCAAATCCAATGTTAAAGACAGCCCTACCAGTTTCATTTACCAAGCGGGAACTCAACTCGAGCATTTAGGAGAAGCATGTTGCCAAAAAGTCCCTTGAAAAATGGTTAAGCTAAAACCCTGTAAACCCACATGTGGAAGCATATGCCAGTTTAGACCTAGTTATACCATTTCAGCTTATGTCTGCAAACTTTTTAACACAAGCTACACACCACCACATTCACACTTGATATTGAAGTAAGAGTATCCATGTACAGTCAGCCTGGGATAACATTTCTGCAAACTTTCCAAGGTTGCATGGTCCAACTGGGAATCTTCAGGCAGTAGCTGTTGCATTGCAGCCTGATGTTTGTGGGCAGAGGTGGCATCCCAAAGTGTCACCCAGACTCTTGCAGGAGCCAACATTTGTCTGCAGCTATCTAATTCACGTATGGATTCTGAATGTAGACCTCAGAAAAGATGCTGAACTGTAAATGACAGCAACTGAAGCATAAAGACTTCCTTTATTCCACTTCAGTATCTCAGTAGACCTACTGAAGTCTGGATTGCATTCTGGATTTTCTTATAATTAAAATGTGGAATTGAGGAAAAAAAATTAAGTCTGATACATGCAATTAACCAAATGAGGAGTGGGGAAAGTCAAAGACTTGACAGGAGGGAAATTTCTGAATTCTATAATGACAAAACATATATTTCTATTTTTTTTTTCCTGAAAGTCTGTGATTATCCACTAAAGTGCAACACGATAACTCAAAAAAAATAGGGAAGTTTATATCATTTATGCTAAGAAAAGTCCAGAATGTTAAATATGGCCTTATGATGATTGTCTTGGATAGGCATTTATTAAATCTAACTATTAAGAAAAATATACAACTTTTTCTAATAAATTATTAAATACATTAATGCCACTTAAGAAAATCATACACAATCAGTTGTTTTGAAGAAAGTAAAATACTAAAGAGTCTACGAAAATCTGAATTGAGAATGGAACTTAAGTATGAAAATTCTAAATTTCAAAATTACACTTGGAAATTTCTAGCTTACATTGAAACTGCCTTTTTAGCTGAATTCTTTTCTGACACAAAATTATTTGAGATATTGCCAAGATTACCAACGCCCTTCCAAGGGCATACAAAACAGCTACAGAAAATGATACCTGAATGATATTTTACACAAGTACGTTACATATTTGCTTTTTAGAATCCTGTTTATTCAGGATGTGATATTCAAAAATGTTAAGTACTTCAGACACAGCCATGAGGAGCTGCAGATTCTCAGCAGTTTTGGAAAATCATGCATGTGTGCTCTCTTTGTCTCTTTTGTTAATTATTTGCAGATATTTCCAGAAGAATGAGGTAAATAAAGCAAAGGTAATAAAGAGCAAAGCAACTTCTTCAACATAAAAAGAAATACTGTTCAGATTTTAGCTAAGTGTAAAATTTGCATCCATTTTGTTTGACCGATTGGCTAACAGTTGCGCTATGAATAGAAAGCAAATTTTCTCTTAAGCACTGGTCACTTCCAGAACACCACATGTTATGCTGAGCAGGAATGAACACTCCTACTTTTGGCTATTTGTTATAGAAATATTTATGTAGCAAAATACTATGTATTGTAATCTTTACGCTCTTCCGAATTTCACTGGAACTGCTTCTCAGTTATGCCACTCTCAGTGCACAATGAGTTTCGTTAAAATATGCAACAGTTTTCAGATTAAAAACTACCTAAAAGACTGGTTTACAAGTCTTTTATATATAAACTGTCTCAAATATTCAAGCTTGAGGCTAATGATCAAATTTACACTTTGTATATGTTAGTGCACTGTTCTTCTACTGTTTTAAACCATTCACTCCAGAAGAAAAAGACATGAAAAAGAAACAATCTCTAAACACTGTGTAAAAAACAAACACACAAACAGAAAATGAATCCTTAAACAACTATAAAATTTAAGAACCCGTAGCCTACCAAGAACCAGTTTTGCACTATATCTAGTTTTACCTTTGATGGCCAGCTATGTGTGAAGCTTTGAAGAAGATATGTCATTGCTGGCTTAAAGATTCCACAAAACTTATGAAATTAGCTCAAGAAGCATAAGACATATAAGTTACAGCCAAGCTTACTGCTGCACATGAGGGTGAATGGAACGAGAAGAGAAAATATGGAAAGCTATTTGCTGATCCTCTGATTGTAAAAATCTGCCCTTTAGCATGGATGAGGTTTACTGACTCAATGCTCACTCCCCTGCGTGACAAATGCCTCTTTGCCTTCCACTGATGAGTTGTCACATTGTGCTCCATGCCTCAAGATAACAGACTTCTCTATAACAGACTCTGTGCTTTGGCTCTCATCGCAGAAGAAATGCAGCATTTCCACAATATTTAATGCTACAGGAAGAGTGGGACTAAACATTTGCCCAAAGGTTTTAATTTTTATCATGAACCCGTAAAAAGTTTTCATTTTTGAAGTAATAAGTACAGTCACAAAGAAAGAGAGACTTTTTACAGACAGTTGTTAAACTCTTGCTTTAAAAACAGAGTTCATTATCTTCAACATTCAATGTACTAATTGGCCAAAATAACCAGACTTACTAATGGTAAAAACAGATTATTGCAATGGTCCAAACCACCTCACTTGCAAATTCACTGGTGTCAAGAAGCAAGCCTGCAACAATTTAAGGTGTACATCTACTTGGTGCAGACTTCAGCTGTGGTAGGAAGGGACTTGGCTTATCAATGACTTGGTTACAGCTCTCAATCCTGGATTATTTGGCCTCTCTGCTTTCACCATTTTGTTCAAGCTGCACTGCATCTCTCCAGACTGGGATTGCTCCAGGGTGAAGATGTACCAAACCCCTACAGCCCCAGGTGTACGGATTGAGGAGAAAGAATGGTCAAACATGGTACTCTCCAGTTCCTCAGACAGCAATTTTGAAGCTATTAAAGTATTAGCATTTAAGGACAGCCTCCAGGCTTCTTTATACTGGGTCAGGGCTAGGGTAAAAATAAGTAGAGATGAGATCTGGCCCTTAAGTTGAACGTATCAGAGAAATACTTTTTCTTGAGGAAAAAGGAGGAAGATCTGTTTTCCTGCCACTTACTCAGATTCACAGAATGATTTGTTCCTTTTCTATAGGCAAATAACATTTTCTGTATGAAATTATTCAAGTAAAATACAATGTTGTAGCTACAGCATTTTAAAAAATAACATCATTCTATTGCATTTCCCTAGAATAGTCTTTTACCATCTCTCTTAAACTTTGCTAATTTTATATGGCGATTTAGAAATGTAAAAATTGGGGAACAATAAAGCTGGTACTTCTTATTAAAATTCTTTCAGAAATATGGAACAAAATAAGGTAGGCAAAGAACTCATAAGAATAGTAAGACCAATAATAATCAACAAAAAATAGTTCAACTCACAGAGATTTGTACGCTAAGGAATCCTGTAAACTGCCCATTTTTCTGTACAAAAAATGTAGTTAATAAAAGTCTTCTGATGTTATTTAGTAGAAAGGCAAACAGTCCTTTTTATATTTGACATTAACAATCTGATCATTTGTCTCCCCAAAGAAAGCCCATACAGATTTCATACAGACTACACAATAAAGCATAGTAATATTTCTGTTTACTGAGATATCAACTGGCATTTCGTTGCAAGTCAATGGTCTATCTTTTCTACAGCATACTAGACCTCAATCTGGCATCTACAAATGTCAAGAGTATAAAAAAAATAAATTATGGGATGGAAATCAAAAGCATGGTCTAAATTCCTAAAAAATGAAACAAAGTTCACCTAAACATATTTGCTGCAGAAATCAGTACAATATTCAGCTGTCAATCTTGAAAAACAATGAGGGAGCGATGCTGTCAGTAGGACAGGATAATAACATTTCAAGCAGATGTTCAGGCAGGGCTCTAATTCTCACTGAACTCCCTTGGTAAGCATTTAATTTCTTTATCATATGCAAGCTAGGCAAATTGTACTTCATCAAAACTGTATTGTGAAATATTAATATTTCATATTATAGCAAAACTCCATAGAATAACCTTTGTCATATTAAGAACATCAGAATTTCAAATGTCATGGTTCTGCATTTTAATGCATCTTAAATAGCTTTTTGGCTTGGCACCATAAATTATAACTAGTTTAATCTAAATTACTATGCTGTAATATCATACAAAAATATACATTTTGTAATACAGATTCACTTCTGTGAAATACTAATGTTATGGAAAACAATGCATCATTGTACCATGATTTTTTACCACCTTCAATTATGAAACGAGGTGCACACAGTGCAAATGTACAGAGAGAACTATTTGGAGCCTGAATACGTACATTGTAATAACAGCACATAGAAATGTGCTATATCCTGGGTAAACTAATTAATTCTCTACCAGCAATGGTTTTAATTTAGAAATTGTTCTGAAAATATATTGTAAAATCTAGATCAATGAATTGTATAAACATATATTATGACTAGAAAGTTTTCTCCATTATGGTTTAGTTCAAATTTAATCTAGTTTTAATTGTAGCTTTGTTTTTAAAATCATCCATGCAACTTGCTCCATGTATAATGAAAAAAAATATTAAAGATTAAAATTGAAGTTAGTCTGCATGTTGATTTCTGCCGGTTCTCATAATAAAGGCAACTGTTTCCACATTATTGAAAGCGACAGCATCACAAATCAATGCATGTCACAACAGAATAAAGACAGATGTATCTGATTAATCAGAATTAAATTTTAGAAGTGAAGGAAGCATCTAAAAAATCAAAGCAAACATTTCTGCTATCCCAGTTGTTTTTTTCATCTTTCTAAGCAGCCCGTACAATGCAGTGAAAGAACAACAAAGCCTGAATTCTGTTGACAAAACAAAATTTCTGCTATAAACTTCTCATTGTGGTAATGGATATGGTATAGAGATGTGCACACTTCATATAGCCTCTGACTAATTTTGATACTATGTTTATAGAAACTTTCTGATTACAGGTTTTAACACAAATTTTGTACTAAACAATACTCACCAATAGATTCTAAGTAAACAAACCAGCTCAGTATAATACTACTACTAGAATACTCCCACTCACAGTTATTTAATTAATGCAGTATCTCATTTTGTGGGTAGTTTTATGTACATCTAAGCTCTAAAAGAGGTCATAATTGGTATTAATTTATTGTGGACTCTATGATATGCAGCTCCCCCATTTCCTATCAATAGCTTGCCAACAGAATTTACAAATAATACATTGCGGCACAGAGTTATCTGAATAAGACAGAAATACTATTTGAACCAACAGAGCAAAGAGCTATTGATCCTGCAGTCAAAAAGGGAAGACATGAATGCAGGAAAAGGTGTGTGTGAACAGGATTTTTTATTCTGCTACCACGCATCTCTCCTAGTGATAGTCCATTTTAAAAGCAGTTAGTCTCGTTTCTGGAAGAAATCAAATCTACTTGGATACTAAAGCAGCTGTGCAAAGATGTTTAATTTCGTAAATAAAATTCTACAAGTCACTATCCCCCTCACAGATACCTACAGCTACATAAGCTATAATTAATATTTGCATAATGCTATAATATACAATACCTTCTAAAGTATTTTAAGTGCCATATACTTAAAGGTATAAATACACCGAAGGAGCTTCAGCTATTTCTCATGTAAGTTCTTTTTATGTTTCAACAATAGCATAGTAGTATGCAAGAACAAACTTTTGCTGAATCACTTAGAGTTGAAATCCTCACCCTACAAACAGAAAACACTACACAGGTTGTCATGAAGGCAATTATGCAGCAAAATATGTAGGTGTCTTAAAAAGGAGTGAGCACAGCATGAAACAGTTAGTGTTACGCAAACTCCCTCTGTGGCAACACGTGATGGTCTCAAGGCGAGGCCAAGACAGATGAGGACTGGGGGAGTAAATTATGGCCCAGGAACTGGAATTGCAGAATTGCTATCCAACAGTTATCCAACAAGAAAGCATGGCCTCTTATGGGCTGCAGGGAACCATAGCCTACTATTTTAGAAGAGTTTTCTCTGCTAGGTAGTGAAAGATGGAAAAAGGAGAAATTGTTCATATGAAAGGAATCCTCTGTCTTATGAGAATCACAGCTCTCCAGCCCAACTCCTTTTTATCTCTGTCCTTGGGTCTCCTTCTTCCAACATTTATCCTGCTTTTCTCTCTGATCTTATTCCGTCACACAGTAGTTAATGCATGGAAATATGTCGTTAGGCTGTATGTCCTTTTCACTAGCTATATGTCACTCAAATTCAGCCTGCATCGGTCACTTTTGCCGAAGGATGCCCATGGTCAAGAGAGGAGTCAGTGGTTTCCCCATCAGTGACTGAACACACTGATGAATTCAGCTCTGGAAAAGGGATCATTTCTCCTGCTGCTAAGCTCTCCATTGCTACACAGGCAGTTTACACTTGGCCTGTACTGGAAATAAGAAGGAAGCCCACAAGTTAAACCTAACCAGGACATATAAAATGAGGAGACAAGAGGGATGAGCACAGAATCCTGCTTGTATTCACAGACAATCAAGGCTGAAGTGAAGGAGCTGCCAAGAACTGCGTCTAGCGAGCTCTCTTCCTCCCAGATGTTCCCCTTCTGGAAACTACTGTCTGGGGAGCAGTTTTGCCTCCTCCCACTGACTTCGCGCTTAGATCAGGAAATCTTTTTTCCTGGTCCTGCTATGCAGTTAGCTGCTCAGGACAGCCCAGTCTGAAATCTCTACTTCCACAGGCACTGCAGCCCAAGAGACATACTGCTCCCTGCTGAACACTGTGCGAGATTTATGTCTACATAATCAGAAGCTAAGTTCTAAAACAGAGTCGGCACATTATGCCAACCTATATTACTTCTGAACTCTATACCAACGTCTTGTTCTAGCGTTAAGTTAACAAGAGCAGTCTTTGTGTAGTACTCAATGTTCACACAAGAACTGCTGTACTTCATTGAGCTTTTCTTCCCATTTGAAATATTTATTTTTGTAGCATTAATTACCATGCTACTATTATAAATAAAAGCAATTTTATTTCTGCAGCACCTTGCAGCCAAGAATCTCAAATCATGTCACAAATACTAAAGCTTAACACTGGTTAGTGCACTACTGTGAACAATACAATAGTAGAAAAACTAGGTAGTACTTGGTGGGACGCAGTCCTACCGGACACAGCAATATACAATTCAAGAGTTTAGGTACCAGAAAAAGACGACTGCCTCCTACTGAACTTTAGAAGAAAGCTTAGCTAGAAATAATGATCACTGGATTAGAATTAATCTAAAGAACTTTTCTTAATTTTTTCTCTTTAAAATAAATACTATCTGCAATATTTTGCATCTTAAAGCAACAATTTTTTTTTTTTTTTAAGAAAGTGTTATATAGCCACTTAATATACTTGTTTTTAGCAATCCTCTCACTTGAAAGTTCTCCATCCGAGTCACACCTCCAGAGCATGGCATCCAGTGGAACATGCTGCAGTCGCAGTCTGATGACTCAGAGTCTGCTGCTTAGTGGAGTACCAACATCACTTCCTACGACATGCACGTCTTTCCTTCTGAACTCCCACCCAAGCTGGAACTCAGCCAGTGTCTGTTTAGCTCTTGAGATACACAGTAATTAACATGCAGTCTGGCAGGACTGTGAGCATACCAGCAATAAAACTGATAAATAAATAAATCTCAGTACTTGCTATGAGTTGCCTTTATCCTAGGCACTGAATAATTACAGCTGACGGTATCTTATACACATAAGTCACTTGTAAACATACTTGAATGACATTTACGTCCTAAAAATTGTGTTTTCATAAGAAGCCCGGTGAAGTAAATGGGAATCTCCATTGCAATCCAGAGAAGCACATACTTCCTTAGGGCTGCTTCAGGTGTAAGTGACAGCAGAAGCCAGTCCGACATATTTTACAGTATGCTGTATGTTTGTCCTTAGATCTTTGTCATATTAGAGGACCACCCTCTATAGTTAATTCACTTATGGTACTTACCCACGTAGAGTGGGCAGAGTTACAAATCCACCTTTTCTCTTCTGCTAAGGTCTCCATTCAGCACTACACTTTCACATCCCATCTCTGAACCAAGAATAAAAGCTCCTTGTTTCCAAACTCATCTCAAAAGCTCTCGTCAGCCCATGCTACTGTTTGTCACTGGTTGACAACACGTTACCATTACTCATGCTGTTACTCAGGCCCATACTCAAGAATTTACCTTTGATCCTCTTCCTCTCTCTGCAAGTCAAACTATACCTACATCCCCGCCCAAATCCTGTTTCTTTTCTCTGCAATACATTTATCAAAAGTGTTGTTTTCTTTCACTGTCTAAAATTCTTACTATGTCTCATTTTGCCATTTTGAATGTAAGAGGAAACTCATCCTAATACCATTCTACCATTGTCAGGTCAAACAAGCAATTACACACTCTAAATCTACACAAAATGCATTATTTTAGGTGCCACATTGAGCCATAACCTTCAAGACTTAATTCTAGCTCCTTCTTATTCCACTACATGTTACTGAAGGTTTATGTCACTGTACTATAAACCTTCAGCACAACTACTCTTCCCTTCATAGGCTTGTTTTATGTTGCCTCCATCTTTCTCTTCCACTACCCACCCAGCCTCAGGCTTACACCCACATTATCACGTTTCAACTGCAAATCCATTTCAATGGCTTATCTTGGCAGTCCTTGGCACAGAAGCTGCCTTTCATGAGTTGCTTGATAAAGCTGTTACTCATTCCCTTTGCATCCTGATCCCTCACAGAAAACATTTTCATTGCAATATTTAAAAAGAAAAAAAAAATATTATTACCCTTACTAGTTGCCTAATATTAAAAGGCTGGGAAATAAAAGGGAAGAATGTAACAACAAACAAAGCCAGAAATTGTGCCATCTTTACGTTGCACTGCCGGAACCTCCCAGACTAGTTGACCTACACAATGTACCATAACCCTTCCCTGCTATCTTTATGCTAGCTAGATTTAATAGTGTTATTCCCAAAAGATTCAGATTTTTCAAATACACAACAAAATGGTTACATGCTAAATATACCTTAAAATATTTCCTTACCTTATCCAGGGAGAACGTTTTAGTGACAGCAAAGCCCCATCCATTTTCAAAAGCTCTTCGAATCATTGAAGAACTAGTAGTAGGGGTTGCACTGGCAAGGCCAAAAGGATTTGGAAACTTCAGTCCAGCCATTTCTACACTGATGTCTACTAAATCGATAGGAGTATAGAAGAGTGGTAGTTCTGGAACAGTAGGAACCGTCACACCGTGTAAGGACTGCAAAAAAACAAACAAATCACAGATATTTTTGCTGATTCTTTTTTATATAATTTATTATTAACCCTGATAAAGGAATAATTCATATATAGCAACCTAAAGTTTAAGTATTTTGTTTTCAGACTTGCAAATCACCAAAACATGCAAACATTTGCATACATAACATCTTCTGTCCAAATAGCATTCATGCCAGAATATTATGCCATGCTGGAAATAACTGAAGAATGATAATAATGAAAGAGTTATTTCACATCCCGGTACTGCTAGGCCTGGTTCAGTTCGAAGATTTGTTCAGCCATTTTGAACAGCCAGTTCTGTTCCCTACAGCAGCCACCAGCAGTGAGACTGAAAAAAACAAACAACAGGGTACGCAAAGGCAGACCCTTGTTGGTTTTCTTCCCAAGTGCCAATCTATAAAAAGTGTAGGGACTTGTGAAAAATGAGGGCATGCATCCTTATGCAGGATCACTTATCCCTAACTCAATATATTTTGAACTCCTGCACCTTTTTTCCCCCTTTTTAAACATTTTATCTAGCCTATGCAATGGGATACATATCAATATACGCAAAACTATTATTGTTTTAATATTTAACTGTATTAATATGAACACCTTAAGGGTGACAAAAATTAGACTCTGATTTGGGATCAAAGAAGAACATACACAGTATGGCTTTGACACCACAGTCACTTTGTTTTCATTTTACAGACAGCTTTTTCTCTGGAGAGTCAGTGAAAAGCTTTCAATGGAAATCTTGCATCTAATACTGTAAAAATTGTACAGAGAAAATCTTTTCCCATGTATGGATACTGAATGGCATCTTAATCAGGCTGTGGTAGGTAGAATTAAAATCTTAGCTCACTCAGATGGTTGACTCAATAAAATCACAAAGAAATAAAGCAGGAATTTCTAACAGAGAGAAGCCCTACACAGTCTGTGTTCCTAATAAGTCCCAGCATAAGATCACAGCGGTTTCTTCTGTCCATAGAACAACGAATTCTTCAGCAGGACAAAACCACTCCTGAAGGTGTGGGAAGATTTTCTGTTAACAGAGTAAAAACCTCAGCCATTGCCAAATTGCTGCCTTTTACCTTGTTGTTGTTTTGGGGTGTTTTTAAGGAACTCATTTACCCCACTTTTATCCGTGAAAACTAATACTCATGGATGGGATCAGGAGGGTTTTGTTTGTTTTAGCGCCTTTTGTTTCCTGGGCTGATTCAAAACCTGAGTGTTCACGTCTGTTTTCGGACTGCCTGGATTCGGGTCTCAGATTCTGACCCCAGATCTTCGATTCCTTGGACACAGAGGATATGTTTTGGGCCCAAATTTTCTGACGGTTTTAGAGCACTGAAAATAGTGGAATTGTCCTAGCCTAAATGATGCGAATCTGAGTGCGTCTTTAATGGTGGACATTTTGAGAAAAGCTAAGTTTCAAAGATCCTGAACAGGTGGGACCAAACTCCCTTCAGCATCACAACCTCTCCAGCTAGCAGCTACTGCAGCCACACTTTATAAAAAGCCAGACATCCTCCCTTTCCTCCCTCCTGAGTGCTCACTGATTCCTGCATGTCATACTCCACAGGGCTGGTTTCCTACACCAGTAGAATCAGAGTTCTTAGAAGACCAAACAGCCCAGCATCTACATCTCAAAAGCTTTTTGTTAACTGACAAATCAAAGAAAAAGAAAAGAAAAAGAAGAAAAAAGAAGCATTGTCTTTTGATTATTTTGGGTTTGATTTAATCCTTTTAATTTTTTTTTGGTCTTTCTTAACTAAAATTTCAACTGCAAAATGCTGTTTGCAATGCCAAAACAGAACTTCCTAGATCACACAACTGAAATCAAAGCATTTTTTAAATGTTAGCACTTTTTCTCTCCTATGTATTTGGAAGTGGGGAAATCTGCTGAAACCAACACTGATATACTGAACTCTTAACCTAAACTCTTTGATATTGATTCTGTAAGAATGATAGCAAAAAAAAAAAAAAAAAAGACTTATGGAAAGGTTTTTGGCCAATTTCACTCTATGCACACGTGAGTAATACATCTAATTTTCCATTTTTAAAGCACTTATTTGGTAAGTCATTTGCTATCCAGAATTGTTCAAATGTTCTCTGACAATATATTTCAGTCTGTGGATCACTCAAGAACTATTCATTGCTTGTTTAACTGTAAATATTGATTGCTACAGACAGACAAACAGATTAAGTGCTTAATATGCACCTTAAGTTACATTGTACTGTTTCTTTTCTCAAACAGGACCATTTAATATCTAGGTGAGTTGCTCTCACCTAAAATGAGCACTGCTTGAAAGTTATTCTTAACTAGAGACCCAAAATGAGCTTTCTGTGATAATACAGAAAATAAATCCTATAGAAGACAAAAAAGATAAAATCCACTAGAGCAGTGAAAGACTTCTGAACCGGGTGTTTGAATACAACCATGCAAAAATAGGTCTTGTCTCCTGCATGCCATGAAGCAAACCGGTCATAAGAAACTTTCCAAACCATATGCAAACAGGTCTATCCTTCCTGCCAGTCTCCCCTCACAAAGATCAAAACCACAAACAATTCCACCCAGACACACTCAAGCCCTGAAAGAAGTGCCTAATGGTTTGTTAATGATGAGATGACCCAGGGGGAGGTGGCAGGAGGAGGAGAAAAAAGGTCTTAATGGAATAAACCAAGTCTTAAAAGCACACAGGGGCAGGATGCAGCTGAAGGTTCAGTAGCCAGTGGCTAGACATCCTCACAGATTTATCTCCCTCCTTCCTATCACTTCCCTTTTTGCTCTATTTATTTTTTGCTGGTTGTTCCTTTCAGCACAATGCTTATAAAAGAAATAAATTTACTAAGCCCTGATGTGTTTTCTACAAAGCAAAACTTTTGGCAAACTAAAATGTTTTATAGCTTCCTGAAAGCAAAATCATCTTTATAATGAAGGATTTCCCTGACATTGCACAAACAAATAGGAAAAGAAAGCCTGCAGGCAAGGGTTTATTTATAATAACTCTTCCCTTGATTTTTAAAAATAGAGGACAAAGTCCTCTAATTTGATGCCAACCCGCTGAGCTAACAATATTGCAGGTACTTATTGTTCCAGTCATGGCAATTTTTTGGATACTGGAACAGGGTGGTGAAAAATCCCCAGCCTGTTGCTTGCAGTGGCCCTACCTTACTCTAACCAGGATATGCCCAGAGGCAACAGCATCACCGTCTGTAGTGCAGGGCTGAGAGACAGGAACTCAGCTTTAGACCTGATACAATTTGTGACATTCATTTGCTTTAGATGGAGAAAATCCTTAACCACAGTGATATGGTCTAACTCCATTTTCGGGCCTTTAACAAAGACAGACTGTGAAAGTGAGTAGTTGCATTACTGTTATTTTTCACAGAGAGCCTTCTCTACAAATCCTACTGCCTGGAAGAGTTTTCCTGAATACTTTCATCTCACTCCTGCTTTCTCTATTTTTAAGTCCGATCTTAAAACATACCGTTTCTCCTTTGCATGTGCTTCTTCTGTCCTCTCTCTGATTATCCATTATTAAACTTTGTTACATATGTTTAAACTTTGTTAAATATGTTTATGTTATTTCATACAACCTCATAACGGTTGTAGAAGGGATGCCTGGGGACCATCTAGTCCAACAGCCTTGCTCAAAGCAGGGTCAACTACAGCAGGTTGCTCAGGGCTCAAGTTCCTTTTTGGCTTTCTGTTTCTGGAACAGACTGGGACATATTGTTTACTCAGTTGTAAGCAACTAAAATAACAGGTTTCCTGCACTTGCATTTAGTCGACCTTTTTGCAAATGGTGCTTTGTTACTCCTCTCCATGCTAGTGTTTCATATGTTGTTCTGTCTAAACAAAGGGACATTCAATTTTTCCTTTGGTTATCCTGAAAAGAAGCAGACAACATAACTAATGGCTTCAAAGACAAGCTTCCTGGGAACCACCCATCTCTGCTATTGATTATGAAATAATGCACAGTCGTGCATGCTTAAGGAATATATGAGAATGGTCAACCTTCATAAAAGAATCAACAACTATATCCTTCAGATACAAAGTCCATATATTTTTTGACAGCATAGATCAAGAAAGAAATAGCAAATATACAATACTGGTTCAAAATAACACAGTGATGTGCTCAAAATTCATATCGAATAGTATCTTAGCGAAGTGCAATTTGTATCATAGAATAGAATCATCTAGGTTGGAAAAGACCCTTGGGATCATCGAGTCAACCATCTACCCTACCCTACAAAGTTGGGATCCAGCCCTCTGTTTTTAAATGTATCATGTACATTTCAGTCTAGGAAAAATATAAAAGAAATTGTCCACACTGGGGAGGTTACAGTAAAGAAAATAAAGATTTAAATAAAAGAAAGCTTATTGGGAACCAGAGAGGAAAAGTCAGTTTTTAAGACGTATTTTAGTGAGAAGAAGATGGCAGCTTGACCACCACATATGGGAAAACGCTTCACAGGTAAGTGTATGAATAGAGCAGGAGTGAAGCATCAAGGCTGGTGCAGTGGCCCAAGAAGTAAATACTGGAAGAACCATGATGCAAGAGTTGTCTTTGCTCTCAAGGCAGGCATAGAAAATTAGAAGTTAGTCCTGGATAACTGTGAATTACCCCCACTATAGCTATTATATTATTAAATCCCATGCACTGATGAAAAATAAATTTATGGTAACTGAGGCACAGAAGAGAACAGCAGCCTATATTGCTTCTGCACAAGATCATAAAGCCACTGTTGGACAAAAGTGAGGGCCATTGCAATCCCTAAACTAAATTGAAATTATTTTACAGAAATTTTTACATCATTCATAGAATAACAAAAAAGGTTGAATCCTGACAAATATTGTGAACAGTAGATAGTTGCATGAATTAGGCTCATTCTGTTTGGATCTCTAATAACTCTAAGAGTGGTTCTAGGAAGACTGACTATATTTTCTAACAGGTTCTACTACAACTATCCCTAGTTAGACTTTGACTGGTCATGTTTATAGAAACTAACCTGACACAGCTGCAGGCAATAATTTCTGAGATGAACCTATGCTTCATATAGTGGGTGGAATATGTTAAGAAGCAGGAGATATTTAGGCAACTAATGATGGAACGTTTCCAGCATAAGAGCAGCCAAGAAGCTTCTGTAAATAACTCCCAGTTTTGAACATAAGGTATTTCTGCTGGAGAGTCCTTGAGTCTGGATCTCATGCTTCACTTGACCACGTGCCAGAGCTTGCAATGATTGGAGTTTCAGGGCAAATATCAGGCCCATCTGTTTGCTTAGCCTTTTGCCTGGAGTAGGTTGGGATATAAGCAGTGTGCAGTTCAAACAGTGCATTCTGCAAGAAGTCAGGATGGTGTTTTGAGTTTCAGTCTTTGACACAGTCTTGGGTTGGTCAAGAAATCCTATGGAAAAAATTTATTTTGCTAAAGGCTGACTGCATTATTTATAGATCCTGGTGCTGAGATCGTTGGCAGTTTTGGAAATGGCTACCTATTCCTGCAACTAAAACGCAAACGGATAGATGGTATCAATGTATTTATTTAAAATTTAATGTGTACTCAGATTCAGACTTTCAGATTACAGGAATGTTTCTTGTATTTTTTTTCATTTGATACTGGAAGTTTCCGGAATACAAGGCTGTGAATTGAGCGCACGCACATACGTGTGCACAAAGGCATGCACACATGCACACACCTATCCCTATAAACATCAGGGTAACACAATCCTTTCTAATCAACTTTTTTAAAAAACAAACTCTCCTCCAGTCACTAAAATTTCTACCAGGTCCAAACGCTGGTGAAGTAAATTGCCAAATTACAGCACTCTGCACCACAGCAACCAGATTTTACAAGGGCTGCACATCCAAATAAATGCCCCTGGGCAACCCATTCATCTAACAGCTGGAAAGGTGACACTTGACATTTGGAAACTTTCCTGTGAAGATTGCTGTAAGGCTTTCCCATTAGCTTCCTGGTGAGACTGTAAGGTCGAATAAGCTGCCTTGAAACCTGCAAAGGGTAACGAAAACGCTCTAATATCACAAGCCTGCTTAATTTAAAATTCTAATTTTCAAGCCATGACTATTCAGATTTTTTCCAAAGTATTCAATACATTCCAGAGTGGAGAGAAAAAAAAGCAAGTTTTGAGGATGAAGCAACATGATAAAGGAGGGTTTTTAAGTGATGCATGTATTTCTAGAGGTTAAAGAGCAAGGAGACAAAAAGGAGGAGATACCCTATCACAGTCACCCAAATTCACTGTGCACTGAGAAATTAAGCAAGCAGGTCAGGGATTAAAGATGTTTCACACTCAGCATTTTCTTAGGATCTAAGAAGGCAGGACACAAACAGTGCTTTAGAACAAGTGAGAAAAAATATGCACAGATACTAACAACAAGCTTTCAGTTGAAGTATTTTTAGGAAGTGAAATCAGACCCCAACAGCATGAAATTGCACAAACATGCAATCAGAGAGGCTTTGAGCAGATGGATGGGGGAGAAAGACATCGAGCTGTTACAGTCCCAACTTCAGTTGTTCAGATCTCTTTTTGTGGGAGAGTGAATCATGTATCATGTTTCTGAAAAGTTCCTTGCACTATGAACACACTCTTTGTCAGCTGGTTCTCCACACACAGGCTGTGTCTCCTGTCTCTGCAGGCTCCTCTGCAGCTCCTCTAGGCTTTGTGCTCATTTTTTTACTAGAAAAATTAGGGCAGAGGTGCTCAGTCACACAAAAAGAGCACTGAAAAGGAAAAAGCAGTTACCAGGTTTTTCAGCTCTGTACCCCTTAAACTCATATTTTCCAGGTAAATTATCCTTTGCATTATTTTCCCCTGTGCATTCTTGCGTCCAAGTTATCAGCCTCATCAGAGCAAACTTTGGTCCCGGTGTATATAATCTGAGTGCTCTATGAACTCCTAGTATGCTTGTACTCTAAAAATTCTAAAATTGTCTTCCCGAAGTAACTACACTGGCAGTATTTAATTTTTACTTTATGCACTATTGGGAGATTTTACTTTTTAATACTGATGAGCTCACTTCTTTTCCCCAACTAATTAGGACTTCTACTTGCACTGTGTATTGTGCAGGAAGGCTTGCTAACCCTTGAGCAAAATTCAGAGCTGGGGCCAAGAAAATGTTGCTTGGATTCTAGTGTTAAGATAACATAGGAAAGCTGGGTTCAACTACCCAAACTCAAGTATGTGATCCAAGTTGAGGGAATCTATAAGGTTCAAATCACCAGATAATCTAGGTATCAGTTCATCAAAATTTGCATTTTTAATCTAAAACACAACGAAATTATTTTACTAATCACAATAAAAGTATCTACAAGCAGATAGAAATGGGAAAGAGAAAAGTACTTTTAAAAAAATCACCTGTATGTATCTGTGCATGTACCAGGAAGCTTGTTTTCCATCATTTACCGATTCCACTGTAGTGTTAGCAATACCACCAATGTCACCCCCTGCAAAGACCCAGGGTTCACTTGTTTGCATAGTTTCCGGATCTACTTCGGGAAGACCCCATCTGTTAAACTTGATAGGTGCCATAGCCTCTTTAACTGTAATTAAAGTGAAAGACATGTATGTTAATAGAAGAAATATAAAATTGTTGGTAAAACCTGTCAAATATACACTGAGAACAATTAGAAAAGCAGTTCCAAGTCCTAGTTCTTTCATTTACTTAAACATAAATTTACAGTAGAAAAGTCCTTTTATATACATGAACGTTTTTGTTGAGCTAGTGGAGGTATGTAATTACAAACAGGACTCAGAGGAAAGAACATGTGTTATACAGAACAGCAGTTTGGTAGTATCAGAAAAGTAACTAGATTCCTGTGTGCCTGCAAAGCCAGACTTGCGTACGAGAGAAATGTACACAAGTATCACAAGAAGTGACCGTCTCGTTACAGGCTCAAGAAATAATTGGTGTTAATTTTCTTCTGGTCACTGCCTGAGAACACATTGCTTATGCCAGGAGCTGGGATTCACAAAGTCATTCTCACCGGCATTATTCATCTCCCAGTCCAGCACTTCTGAAAATCCTATTAATGAGGAATATTAACAAAGGAAAAATAAATATTCACCCTTTCCCTCTACCCATAGCTTTATAGTGTGTTTACCATATCAACATGCTTTTTTCCTGAATAAACTACCATACACTCTCTTGTGCAACCTAATACACAGCATATGATTTTTGAGGTTTAAAGTGAAAAAAGAATGTTTATGATGCAATTTCTAGAAATTAACTTAGATCTCAAGAATTTGCTTCCCACATTTATTAACCCTCACAACAGAAATGATACTTTGCTATTTTTAGACAGGTCATTATTAAACCTGACTGAAAATTTTCAGATGGCATATTTTCCCACCAGGAAATATTACGCTATCAAAGCTTTGGCTTGAAAAGGGTGTTGGGTTTTAAAGAAATTTAATTCTGAAAAAGATATGTTTCAATAAATTCAAAACCATCCTGACTCAATATTTAAACTCAGAACATCCTGAAAGTGAGGCTCACTTTGAAACTTGTTATGCATATTAAGTATAAAACTATAAAAACACAATCAAAATTAAAAGCATTTTTCTTTTGTATCTTTTTCACTGCAATTTCTGATTTTTTTTTAGAGAATGCATTAAGTTGTCTTAATTTTTTTCATTTCAGTAAACAACATGCATAGGCATTCTGCACATGAACTACTATTGTCCTTAAAAATAATGTAAATGGGAATATAAAAAAAATAATTTTATACTGCATGGCATTATACAAATGGCATTAAATACACATAAATGCTCTGAAGACTCAGAAAAAATATTGCTCTATGTTAATATGATTTTTATTATGAATTTTTAAATTATTTTATTATGATCAAAAAGACACTTCAAATTAGCTTCATTAATAGAATCACTTTTTCAATAAATATTTTGAGCAAACGTTGATGACTTACACCAAAATGAAGGTTTTTAATATGTTTTGTTTACAGGAACTGAAGATTCTGCAATAAAAGGCAGTTTAAAATTGCAATGTCCCTCAGGGACATACCACTAGCAGATGCGGATTGCCAAGGTCAATTAAACTGATGTAGTTGGGCTGTCATATATGTAAAAGAGAAACCTGCCAGTTTAAGACAAGAATGTTTCTCCAATCTGAGGGCAAAGTCACAATACTGCCCCAGTGCACACCTGAGTATACAGGAAGCTTCAAATGCATCTTTCTTGCACATCAACATGACGGAATTTTCTTCCCAGGCTCTGTATCTCCCTTCACCTCCAAATCAAACACTAGAAATGTATTTTAAAGTGGGTGCTGTGTATAATTCAGAGCAAAATAATAAAATAGAAAGCAAGGTACAAACATTGTCACCTACTTGTCCTATCTATGCTCTTTTCCTCACCCCTGACATACACAAATACCCAGAGAACTCAAATCCAAAGTATTTTTTTTTTTTTGCAACTGGTTCAGAAGCCAAAATCACAGAAGACAGTTTTAAACTGTCTCAAACTCAAACACGATAGCAGTTTTTCATACCAAGAGTATTTAATCTATCTTCAAGACCTATTGCTTGTACAGTCACTCCCACACCACATATACTTGTGGTTTAACTTGGCAAAAATAATATTTGCATAGTAAAAGAGTCAAAAAAAATTATGAAATGGTTTCCTTTAAAAATATTTAAATTACTGTAAGATCACACCAAACACAACCTTCAGACGGAGACATTTTTCAGTCTGGAAAATGAGGGGTTTGGTTTGTTTGGTTGGGTTTAGCATTTTTTTTGTTTCTTTCACTTTTAAAAAAGGGAAGTGCTGATAATGACTGATAGCAGTTTTATTAAGAATGCTTCAGTAATATTTATAAATCAATACATTAACTTTCTCTTTATTTCTCAGACTGTCTGTACTTCAAGAAAGCTTTTGATCATCTTATATTTGTCACATATAGGATAACTTGCTGCATGCAGTGGTACCATCTCAGCATGTGGTCTAGACTGCTCTCACAAGCTAAATACATACAGGCTTGTAAAGACATGTTTGGAAAAAGGAAAACTTGGTGCTGCGGGATTTGGTATTGGGGATTTAATAGATGACTTTTGTTTCTCTGAGACACAACTGAACCACAGCAAAGGAGTTAAAGGGCAACATGCTATTGGAGATGTTAGTTTTTCAGAAGAAATGATGTAAAACTGGAAGTTCTGACTACTTTTTTCATCTTGTGGAAAAATAGAGTATTACCTCTGTTATCCTGGATCTATTACGTTTCTCAAATCTATCTTTAGATTGCTTTGTGCTAAAATAGCTATCTGGACATAATTATACCAATAGCTTTGCGATTGCAAAGAATGCGCAACATACCTTCACCTGAAACATCTCCCCAGGGCTGGCGGATTTGTCTGCTTGATCAGTATTTTTAAAATTGGGAAAGAACATTTCCCTGGTGGCAAGGTTGACACGGTATCTGGCAGCTATTTCCTTTGGTCTTTTTTATAATCTCCAAGATTTAGGTTAAGTAAAAATTAGGGCATGATTTAAAAGCATCTTATATAAGAGACCCTAATGTCCTCATAACTTGGATCGGGTACCCAGGGCAACTGTGAGGCTGAAGATACCACCTGCAGAAAGAAGGGGAGAACTCTGGTCTTCACAAAAGGAAGTCCCTTCTCTGTCCCTGCAGGGGCTGAGAGAGAGCCAAAGAGCCAAATCTGAGCTTGAAAGGAGGTGATCCCAACTATCGATTCTCTGAATTGCTGTTTGACACTGAACAATAAGAAAACTAGATACCTAATGTTTTTGTTGGTACATGATTTGGGATGGTGTAAAGAAAAGACTGTCTTTTAAATCCCTGCAGCCTCATACTCCTGAAAGTGTAAAACTAACATAGCTTTTCTCTTAAAAACTCAAAGTACAATCCTGTGGCTGTACTGCCTTCTCCTCCATAATCCTGATGAGATATTACATATAATTTGAAAAGATCCTTCTGGATGAAAGACAACATACAATTGAATTATTCTAATGCTATCAAGTGATGCTAACGCAAATAACACCAAACAAAAGGACAGTTCTGAATATATATTCCAAATTTGCTATATTCACAGAGCAAACAAACACAAATGGAAAAGCAGCAGCAAATTATAGCACTTGCAAAAACAATATTAAAATATAAGTGAATACAGAAAAAATATTTTAATTAACAAAACAAATCAAATGGAAAAGATTCCTCAAATAAAGCTCTAAAAGTAAGTCTGTGTGTGTGTTTGACTGCCATGACTAATTATGTATCCATGTAATGTGTGTTCAATTTGGGCTTATTTAAATAGCAGAAATGCTCATTAGCTGCAGTATATCTGTGAAGCTTCAATAAACAGTTTAATGGTTTTTATGTTTAACCAATTTCATAAGTTCCTGTAATTTTAGCTTTAGTAGCTCATTAATGTTATTTTTGATATCCATCTTACAGACTTCCTTTACAGTGAATAGTAACATTACATCAGAAAAATACAAATATACTGTAACTTTCTTAATCTCAAATATAAAACCACAGCTGTCACATGCAACAACAGACTGATTAACTGCTGACATTGCCCAGTCTAAACGCCTAGTAAATAAAGAAAGGCACAATCATGCTTCCCACAGTCTGTGCCCCATGACTGTACTTAAAAAGTGGTTTGACTGGATAAAACTGGGTCCAGGTATGCCAGGAGAGGCTCCTGTTGCAAGCTGGTACTGACTTTTTTTTTTCTGCCTGTTACCAGCAAGCAAATGTGTACTGATGCCTCTCGGGTGAAAGAGGAGAATTCCTGCTCTAAATTAACAGGGCTTTGGAAGTCATCATTGGAAAGCTATGCAATAAAAAAAAGCAGTTTGTGCTTGAAAAAATCTTTTTTTTTCAACAAGCAGCAAAACATTTATTTTACTCCATCCACAGTAGCTTGATTTGAACAATTTGTTGGGTTTTTTTACTGGTTTCAGTAAAGTGGCAATGTTCTTTAAATAGTCTAGAAGGCAACTCTCTTGTTTTGTCTATTAGCAACTTCCCAAGCATAAAATGGACTTAGGAGTCCATTTTTTAAAAGTAATGATGCATTTATATGATTTCCAAGGGGAGGGCAAATACCTACTAGAACCTTTGCTTAAAAACAAAGTAACCATTTCACTTTAACAAAACAAAAAAGACTAAATACCTACTATGAGCACATGGAATCTCAGTTGCAAATTTAATAGTTATCGTGCAAGAATAAGAAACACCTTCTTGAGGGTAACAGACAAGAAAAAACTTTCTAACCTGTAATCTACTTCTGCTCAAAACAGCAGTCAAGCAGTCACCCACATGCTTATGCCCTGAACATTTCGCTGAACTGGGGCTAAGTCTGAACTTAATCCTTCAGGTTTTCATATCATTTTCTTTATTCTTACATTAGTAGCATCAACATTTAACAATATTATTAACAAACAGGACATTTCCTTCTAGCTTAGCCCATACCAATACTGAATTTGCAGTTCCCTGAGGTGCCTTATGAACTAGGTCAATTGATAGACCTCTTTGTATGAGCAACAATTAACATACTTATCCAACCTCCATCTGAATCATCTACTCATAGAATAATTCAGACCAGCAGGGCCCTCTGGGGGTCACACAAAGTCCCATCCCCTCCCAAAGTCAGATGAAGTTCAAAGTCATATCCAGTTCCAAGTCAGATCACTTTGCTCATGGCATTGTCCAGTTTTGAGTATCTCCATATTTTCTTCCCCACGTTTTGATGGAGAACACCTGAATATCTCAACCTCTTCAATATAAAAATGCACTTCCTTTTAAAAAAAAAAAAACACTAAGAATATAAGATGCTTTAGGTGGTTTGGGGTTTGCTATTGTTTTTTTTTTAAATTGCTTTTT
Source organism: Tringa tobata (assembly GCA_033628505.1). Classification (NCBI taxonomy): domain Eukaryota; kingdom Metazoa; phylum Chordata; class Aves; order Charadriiformes; family Scolopacidae; genus Tringa; species Tringa tobata. The sequence goes on along the minus strand of JAHREE010000157.1, from coordinate 6,070,756 downwards.
TGTTATGTATGCTGAGGCAGCCTGGAGATTTGGTTGTAATCCAGCTCAGTGGTGAAAAGCAAATTTGACTTTCATTAAGACATCTTAGTAAAAAAATAAAGATTTAAAAGCAACTGAAATGGTATGCTCAAAATAAACACCTTATTTCCTCAAGTCTTAGTTTCTTTTCACTTTCACAACATCAAAAAAAAATGCCTTGCATTTTTGCATGTAATTTGACTGCTATTCTAATAGCAGCTTCACCAAAAATGCAGCGTGAAACTGAGGTGTATTCCTTACCCCTAAGGTAAATGACTCTCATCTTTCATGATCAGCTCAGTGGATGACTTTGTACTCCTCCCATTTTATGTTCCTGTTTAAAAACCTCAAAACAACTAATCTAGACAGTGAATGCACACTAGGAGACACAAGACTGGCACAGTATTATGGCTAAGGAACACAGTAAGCTCAATCTTTCAGCAGTTTTTCAGCAGTTTTTAATGTGGGAGAAAACAGAATTACTCCTTTATCATATGGTCTACGAATCACAACAGAACATACTGATTGCATAGGCTAATATTTGATTTACCACATAAGGTTCTAGAAAACCTTCCAAAAAAACTTAAACGGAAGGTTTTAAAAAACAACAAAACTTTCCACAATTCTCACTGGAGTCAACTCCACCAACAGAGTAACTGATTAATCTCTTAAAGATAAGAAAATACTTCTCCCTGCTTCCTGGGGGTTAGACTGAGCCCCAAAACATGACCAACAAAGATGCCAGACTCTTTATACAGTAATATATCTCCAAGCGGAATGGGAGACTGTTCTGCCAAAGAGATGTAGACTGCACCTCCTGTGCCCTTTACAGCAGGAGGCAACTCGAAGGGCAGGAAGCAGCCCTGAGTAATTAGCACTGTATGTGGACGGGTGCTATTGCTTTCTAGATAACAGCCTAGGCTACATGAGCCTATCCCAAAGCAACAGTAACACACACAAGGTAGGAAATGCTCCTGGAATAAACTTCAGACATTCCTTAAGGAACCAGGTTAATCTTTCTTTTTTACTGTAGGAGAGAGTTTAGACTCATCTCATGGCTGTATGATGGTTTAGCTATATATACAATTGGACTGGTGAACAGGAAGCACTGAATAACTCGTTCAGATTACAGACAAATCTGCTATCGGCTATCTTCTAAAATTCTTCAATGGGACCTATAATTTATCTTCATTAACTAATTTTTTGTCTTCCTGTGAAGTCAGTACACTTCTTGTATAATTTTACCAATAACTCTAGAAAATCTTACTATCAGAAAACTCATTTCTTTAACTTCGTTTAAAACAGCGTACACGGAAAATGCAGATGTGAGAAGTCATACATTTTATACATGCCTGAGGTATGTCCACAAATACTACTACAGGCTGCTCAGAATATTTTAGATTTACGATTTTCCTTCACTGAAAAGATTCACAAAACCACATTATGCTAAGAAATTTTGAAATTCCCTTTGCACTGGCAGAACTAGCATCTGATTACCAAATTTTCTGGTGACGTGCACTCTGGGGCACTTGCCAAGTCCTCTGTTAGAGCTTTTATACCCAAAGGACCACAACAACATGTCATGGGGTAACTGGCTGGCATGACTGTGCCCTGGAGAGGTAGGCACATTGATCACTAAGGCTTTCAGAACATGCTAACCTTGATAAGCATCTCCAAACTGAAGATCTATTTATTTTATCAATCTGTCTTCTGCTGAGTCAGTGGTTTGTTTTTTTTTTTTACTTTTGAGGCACCTTTGATGTATGTGCCTGGACTCTTTAACCTAGTGTCAGAGGAGAACAGCCTGAGCTCTGCTCATTTCCCATGTTCTTAGTCGTACTTATGTTCTTCAGCTCTCTTTCTGCTACATCCAGGCAATTCTTTCAGTCTCTGAAATGCCATCTGCGTGCCAATTTCTGTATCTTTACTATGGAACTATGCAATTGTTAATTTTCAAGACCAAATCTTGTAAAGTGCAACTAAATAATGAGACAAGCTGAGACAAGCACAGGTGAATTTAACAAATACTGTATACATGAGAGAAGTCACAGTTCTCTTGTGTATGCACAAGAAATGAGTGACAGCCAGAAGAGGTGAACCAGAATAAAAAATCTGTCTTAATTCTTGCTTAATTTAATAGATAAAAAAAAGGTTTCAGACATCAGATCAGTTCGGTTTAAAGTTGTAGCGTAATGAGTTTCTCTAAAGTTAATTAGCGAGACCAGAAGAAATCCCCAAGAGTATTCTTTGAGATCCCATTTGCATTGAGAGGGAAGCATGATATATACTGAGCAACTGTACCTCTAATCTGAATTTCTGCTCTATACAGCGATATACAGAAAAGTGTTTTTTTATCAGAAATTCTTGTGAAGAGGACCCGCACTCACAAGCTTTGTAACCTCCAGGAGGCTCATTTCACAAAATTGTCAAAGGATAGGAAATAGCTGCAGCTAAAATAACAATCAGCATTTACAGAATGCATTAGTCAGGGTTACCTTTAGTGTCAGTTAAAATGGAGCCAAAGGCACTGATCACCACATCAGCTTTCAGACGGACAACCTGATCCTCATCTTCTTTCCAGTTTCCATCACTGTCTTGTTCAGTTCGAACAAACTCCATAGCAACAATTTGTCCACCTTTAAGTACAACTTTCCGAGGGGAGAGGAAAGGCAGAAATTCACACTTCTCTTCTTTTGCAAGTTCCATCTGTATAACAGAAGCAATAAAATATATAACTTGAACATTGTTGTGTTTTTATGGAAAAAAAAACACCACAAAATATTTTTTGACTCAATATGCTACCACGCATTCTCCTGTAGTAGAAGTCACCTCTGTACGGTATACAGACAGTCAACTTAATACCAACTGTCTTCCTTTTTTTCAAGGTCACTGCATGAGTGGAACTTTTAGGAATTTACCCAGGCTGCTAACAGAGATTCTGTTTCAGAGTGACAGCTGATTCTTGATTAGTAAGAATCTGAATAGCACATGAGTCAGTCTGTGCAATGGCTTCAGTAATGTCTAGATATCTAGAATTCTTAAAATGAAGTGCAGCAGAAACAGAAGTAAATTATGCACGAAGAGACCCTATAATAATTTTTTCGCACTACCATTCCCATTCTATAAGATCTCTAAGATGCCCACCTTCTTGAAACAGATGATTAAACTACCATAAATCTCATGACAACGATGCATTAGATGTCCTGACATCCTCAAGTACGCAAAAGTGTAAAGTATGTACTAAATAAATCATAGTGGAAAAAGACCACCAAAATAAGAAAATCTAACCTGAAAAAAAAAATAATCCTGTAGTACAGATACATTGAGGATGCAGAGTTAAGTTTCGAAACGTGCAGATGTCCTGAAAAAAGCCAAAGCGCAAAGCCAAACTAAAGACCAAATTGAACACTGAAATCTGTGCTGAATGACACTGGTCTACTGCCATTGGCAGTGATTCAAAAGCAAAATCACTGTAAGTAATTTTCTTACAAGATTTTGTAGGCTCCCAAGGCAACATTAGGATCATTGAGATTAATTTGACAGCAACGAGAAAGTATCATTCTAGGATCTAACCATAACCTGAAGAGTCACCCTACAATACTGAAATGGCTGTTTGATCTCTGGAGTGCTTCCCAGACTAAAAATGTTATTGTATTTTCTAATTTACAAAACATTCTACCCCCTGTATGCAATTGCACCTCTCTGACTTTACAGGAAACAGGTACAACAGAAGAAAATCATTTATACAGAGACTACATAAAATAAGCCTCAGATCTTTAATAAACATTTATATAGTTTAAGAGCACTTCTATAAACAAAACCTTTACAACATGTCTTTTAAGTACATATAGCACACTTTCAAGCCCTGTAGAAATAACAACCAGTACTCCTTCTCATAAATGCTGTTATTCAATTTTACCTCTTCTGGGACAGCCCTGATATTAGTGAATCCCTTCCTGAAGACCACAAACACACGACGAGCTCCACAGCGTAAAGCAGATGTTGCACAGTCAAAAGCAGTGTCTCCTGCCCCAAGTACAATTACAGTTCCATGTATTGATGGCAACGGAGAGTGACAGGCACACATCCCTGAAAGATGAAAGGAAAACCCCATTTTCAAGTAGAGAAACCATTTCTGCATGACAGCTCAAAAGGTACTTGTACCCAAAGCAGTGTAAAATTGCATCTTACAGTTTCCAAGCATGGAGTGTCACTATCAAATTATTCTGCTTCACAGAAAGACAGTTTTATTCCCATTTTTAAGATATGCTCATATACATAATTTCATAGTCAGTACTCTAAGCAGCTGCACCTTTCTATCTGGAAAGAATTCAAATGACAATACGTTTGCAGGATTGTGGGTCCTGTCAGGTGGAAATTAGCATTGTGAGATCTTTTTATTCAAAAAGTAAGTTTCTCCTTTATCAGATTCATTATTCTCCCAGTTAAAAAAAAAACAACAAAAAACAACACCACCTTTTAACAGATTATAAAGAATAATACTTGGTATTTTTCAAAAGGCAACCAGTTGTTGACAGCTTGGTGTAATAGTTTCTCAAAGTTAGTCCCCTCAGTCAGTTTTGTACAAGGCACTGACACTGTTCTGGCTATGACATGTTCTCACAGCCTATTCTCTATGGCAGCTGAACACGAGGCAGAAAGAATATTAGGATTTCAGTGATTCCTAGATCTTTCACTGGTAGAAAACATTGAATCTACAGTGGCTTTCTACAAACAATTTGCAAAAAGTTACTCAGAGAGAATGACATTATGTGTTCATCTACAGCTTGTACTTGATGATTAGATTAAGAAATTAGATTTAAAAATACTTAAGTAAAACTGAACTGTGTGTGTTCCTTGTAGGAGACTACACTTTATTATGAGTTTAAATACAACTAGCTGTTATTAGGCAAATTATTGCAACTTAAAAAATAATGCCATAAACAATATAAAGCTAAATTCTCAATGAGCCTGTGATAATTTCAGTCAGGAGGTGCTAATCCGGTCATTTAATCATTGCACTCTAACTCAAGTATCGTACTATATTAGCAGCAGGCTTTCACATGCAATTGTAAAGAAACACAAGTAACATCCAGGGAAACAATGCTTTAATTTAGACATATAAAGAGAGTGAGAAATAACATCCTAATACATATTCTCTCTCCATTTGTAAAATACTTAATGCATGGCAAATGGTATCATTTCCCCCTGCCCATGTAGATGGCATTGCACTTCCTAACTACTTAATAGGCTTCTTATTCCAAAATTCTCTCAAAACTTTTCTCATTTATTTTTAATGAACTTAATCCATCACACAAATTGTACATTGAGCAGTGAAAAAAAGCACACATGCAGCAGGGAAAAGGCAGCTCAGAGAGCCATTATAGCACTAGTCTACAACAGATCAGTCAGAGCAGCCCACTTCGCTCTTGGTAACAAGGCCACTCCCAAGGTAAATTCACGTCTATGTATTTGCAAAGGGCACAAACTCCTTTTGGAGGAAAGTATGTTAACAAGTGGTATTCAGAACTTAATAAGCAAGCAGAATATATATTTTACTGTCAATAAGTCTATTATGTCTATTATTTAGAGACCTGTCACAGTGAAAAAGAAGATGGAGCAGGATAGAGGATGTGTATATTTTATTTTAAAATTCCATGCTTTAGAGAGCAAGAGGTGGCTACAGCTGCAGACAGACACTAGGAAAATTAAGTAAAAGAGACCATGTTAATTAACAGACAACACCAAAGAGCTATCTATTACTGTCAGTCAGAAAAGGTTAGTTCTTCAAAGTTCACTCTTTTTTTCATTGCAGACTTTAATATAGAAAAATACCATCACATATCCTGGCAAATCAAGAGTTCTACTTTGCAACATTTTAAAAGATGTAGATCACAGTACATAGGTACTCATGCAGGTAGGCGACTTACAGTACATGAGTGCTATGGGTCCATACAGAATTCTATGAAGTGTTTTTTAGTCAAATTATTACAAGAGGGGATTGTTTTGCAGGATTTATTTTTCCTTTGTTAATCTGTAAATGTTTTGCAGTGCAGATTCTCAATCTGTTTAATTTTTAAACACCTCTTTCTTCAAAAAAAACCCAACCCCACTCTTTTCTCCCAAACCATTTGAGCTCACTTTGAGCTTAAGAAAACAGACAGAAATAAGCATTTGATCAAAACAGCAGAGAGATGGGACAGATGGATGCAGAACTTCCCTTCCTAAATATTTTGCATAAAATGGGCTAATAAACTTTACTTTTATATGCAGAACAATTTGCCACAGAAGATATATTCTTTAACATATTGTTTATGGAAAGTCTACTAAATAAGCAGGCATCCCTATATGATGCTAAAAGAAGTTTCTGAATGTTCAGGAGAAAATCAGTTTGTAGACAAGACATATATGTTGTTAAATATGTGGCTCATACATACAAGATCACATACTGCACTAAGTGTATGCCCAGAAAACTGCACATGGAATTTTCTTTTTATCAATGCATTGGGGAATCTAAACCATGAGGGAACGTGGCATAGAAATCATGAACCCCATCTTATACAACCACCTGGGACGTATGACTTCACATTCAGGGCCCCTAAAAGCAGCTATGCTCCTTGGGGAGCAAACACAGCCATCTCTCTACTTAAAACAAAGATGTAAAAGTATAAAACAAGACAGCATTTGGTGCCTATAAACTGAGTGTTGTCTTACTAACTTCTGGCATACCACTATTGACCTGAGTCTTAGACTGTAAGTTCTTTGGGTAAGGAACTACGAGTCCCTTAAATGTGTCTATAAAACATGCAGCACACGACTTTGGATCAAGTGAAATAATTTATCAACAATATACAAAGCAGCTGCTTATATAGGTCAGCACCACCTTTAATATCGGATTTTTTCAAGACCATCTTATATGTACTATATCAACATAATTTATACAAATTAGAAGCTTATGACATCTTTTTAATATAATTCAAAATAACAAATATAACTAACTAGTGGTAATGATTTGCCATGTGCTTAGATTTTTACATATGACTATTTGCTTTACAGTCTCTGGGACTGACTTTCTTGACCACACTCCTGAAGTTGCAACCCACCAAGAGAAAACCTTGCCCCAGACCTATTCACTGGGAGGTGCTTTGTAATTGGATGTGCTACTGTGTAACCAGCTGTCCACTCTGATATATCAATAACTGCTAATGACTCACCGAACATGATTACAAGAACACACCTGGTTTACTTGCCATTGCTACCAAAGGTAGGAAGTCTTTAGATGTGTAGAATCCTTGATCCATCCTCAGTCCTTGGAATATACTGTCTCTGTTTGGTTCTGGCAAACCTGAAATGGATATTTTAAGGCATATCAGAATTACAAGTGAAATTTCAATTACCAATGCATATTTCACATTATATACACATTCTCAAAAACATCCTCAATACAAGCACTTCTACAAACCCTCAGATTTTTCTAAAAAAACATCACAAATGACCATAGCTTCATGTTTGTAGTCTGTAGCTTACATAACTGTTGATCTTTTAATAGTACTGGCACTTGAAAAGAAGGCTGTTGGATAACTTGGGTATTCATATAATTCATACCAAAACAAATGCAGAGGAAAGGGTTAAAGAGAACAGGATATACATGGTGCAAAAGCAAGGAAGCTGCTGGGGAAAAGCAGACTCTGGCAGACTTTTCTTGGATTGCTTTGCCTGCACGCACAGGTAACTCTTACTGCTGTGAAATGATTTTGTTCCCTTTGTTTTGAGGCATTTTTCAACACAGCTAGCCTGCAGATTATACAAATGAAGCAATAATAAACAGCTTAACCAATGAGGAGAGAAGGACAAATGGCAATGCTGGAGATCTGTCTTACCTATGAGCATTTGTATGCCATCATTTTTTGCCATTCCTGATTGCTTTCTCAAAACCCTGAAGTCTTTATTGGCTGACATTTATTTATAGTTATTAATAGTACATATTTATACAGAAGCCGTAGGATACACACACGGATACAGTTCACAACCAATAATAGCAACAAATACCTTTCAATTAAAAGAAAGCAGCAAAAAGCATCTTCCAATTATCAAAGAATCTCATTGCTGTGTGAACATTTGGATAGCACATAGAAGTTAAAACATTTTTTTCATGCAAATGCAATGATCTATCAGGGTATTTTCAACACGGCCCAGACTTTCATATTTACATCTAGAAAACCATAATATTATCAAAGTATGCTAATTAATAATTACACACTGAAATGGAGTAAATGTCACCAATTTTTCTAAGAAAACACACTAGAACTGAGGAGTCCTCAGAGTGAGGAGGCAGAATTGGAGCATACAAAGCAATCTGTGTCCCCTCTGTTCTCAGGCATGGATGGCAGCAGAATAATCTTTCTCCTCTGAGACATACTGGTCTGGAAAAACCCAATGACACCATATTAGTGTCAACAATAAAATAGGACTGCACTTTGAAGAGTGCTGTTTCAAGTAGGGAAGGTTTAAGGCCTTTTTATATTACTGAAGCCGCAAAAATCTGTCTCATTACAGCATAAGATCAGGACTTGATCATAAGAAAGCTTAGGACGTTTTCATGAGTCATTTGATATGAGGGAAGTTTCTTGAGCTTCTAGATCCCTGAATGAAGTTACTATAATACAAGAAGAAAAAAAATATTATATTTTTAAACAGTTTCAGTGAAGAAAATGAAAGCATGCTCTCAGTGAATTCAAAAGGCTTACAAACCAAAAAGCAAATTAAAAAATCCTGAAATTTTTGCATTTCAAAAATCTCATGTCATTGAGCACTTTCTTGATCTCTATTTATAAAAAAAAATCATGACTCAATTGCTGAACACCTGACTGTCTAAACACTGCTGATCTATAGCTGGATATTGAGAAAAATAAGGTTAGAAAGTACTAGCACGTACTGAACTTCAAGACCTTTGAATGCTGTACTTTCTGGGTAGACTGGAATATCAGTTAATGAAGAATGAATAATGGATATCTTAAGAGGCTGCCAGAAATAGTGCCAGTGGAAGTACAATATGTAAAATGCATTAAAGAAATTATTTTAAAAACTGCATAAGTATTCCTCTATGTATATAATGCAAAATCATTTCTGGCAAGAAGAGTACCTCAGAAAAAACTCTCAGTGACTGCCTATAGGCAGAGGACAGAGTAATGCAACTATTTCTGTTGAGGTATCCATAAACCAGCTCAGAGACCTCAGTTTACTCTCGGGAGAAACACTCTTATTAGTGGAACGTGTAGCCTGCATTAAAGATTATTTCCTTCCTACCTAACATCTAGCCTGGTTCAAAAACATGGAGAAACCCTCACAATTTTTATTTCCCTCTGATTTTTGCCTCTTTTATCATCCACTAAAGAAAATTATTTTGTCTGTAACAGCATCAGCCATTTAGTTCCTGTAGGCTGAAGAAAGAGTAGAATTAAGGGTGTGTTACAATGTTCATGGTCAAGTTCATCACTAGTTCAGTGTCACTGAAATGAAAGGAGCCGGATTAAGAATATGTTGAATTCCGGCTGGGGTGACCAAAAAAAAAAAAAAAGCCAGAAGGTAGTCAGTATACACGGCATTTATTTTACTATTTTTGTTTTGCTGAAAACTCCATGAAAACCAATTTTGCAATATTTACATTTGAAGGAAATGCAGGTGATTTTTCTTTTATACCTATAAGCACCTGGCACAGTTTCAAGCTCTTTGCTAAGCATCTGCTGGAAGTTGCACTGGATTCTGATGTATCTCCTTTTGCTGTTTAGTATTTGCCATTATAATGATTGAATTTAGTTTTGTTAAAATAGAGAGGTTGAGTACTTCTTAAAAGCACTAGGCTAGCTAAGAAAGAGGCAGACAAACAGAGAAAGAGATCAAGAACGGATAAGATCCACTTTAGAGAGACATCATTTCATAATAAACGGCCACCCCACAGAAGTACGCTTTACAGACAGATCAAATATTGATAAATAGCCAACAGCCTCCCAGGAGAGAGAACATTTCACAAAAAGAAAACAGCTGCAGAGGAAAAATGTAGTTTTGCGCTAACGGTTTTAGAGAAGAAATAAAATTTAAAAAAACCCAGTCATCTATGAAAGACACAATTTAGGTCAAAATAATGAACCAAGAGAAATACCCTTTGAAGATAAATCAGAGAGATCCTTTAGCAAAAGGGAATTCACACACTAGTACAAAATAGCCAGGAGCCACCCAAGAAAAAATGCTCAGAAAAACCTGAGGTCTTTCCCCTAGGTTTTAGGCTAAAGCCAATGGTAGTCAGTTGTCTGCTCTCCAAATCCACCTGCAAGCCATCTAAAAGTCTCTTTTATTTATTACTTGGTATTTCTTATCCTGAAACAATCTTTCACTATTCTAGGTCTCCTGTCTTCAAATAAGCTACACCAAAATCTAGTGATCGCAATTATTTCCTTCACTTGCACTGAAGAACAACTCTTCTGAAGGGCAACCAAGAGGAGGCAGCCAAGAAAGACGATTTCACTGGTGTTGTTCAGATGGACCCTGCACACCCGTATACAAGCAGAAGGCCACGGCTGCCCCCACCCTCACTGCTTTCTGCAGCCAAAGCCCTGGGCTCCCCGGAGCCTCAGTCTCTTTACCTGCTGATGCCAGGGAACAAGCTTCTAAAGCAACTGATATCCAAACCACAACAGTAAAGCTTCATATGCTGTAGAAAACGGCATTTACTAAGAATAGAGAAAGTAGAAATATCATGAAAATAACAGCTTGCATGACAGATCTAGTTCAGCTTTGCAAAAGCTAATCTAGACAATCCCAATCTGGGTCAGGTACAGCGCAGAAAGCAATTCACCTCTCTTCCTGGCCCTCTGCTTTGCTAAACCCTGCCTTTCATCTCCAGATGCTTCAGCTACCTCTCAGTAAGCATCACGCTCTTACTACGAAGCCTTCTTTCCTTCATTTGATCCCCACAACCAATCCAGTGGGCTCTACCTCAGCATCAGCATTTCTCCCATGTTTGACATACCATACACTTTACACAGCCATTAGCTGCTAAAACAGTGGCTTTGGAAAACACAGACTTTATCCTCCTGTTTTTATAACCTTTATGTATATGTCTAAATATATACTTGCATATATATATTTGAAAAAAACAACATCTGCTTTCTATCAAGACTTTGCACTCTTTGTTCTCACAATACTGCTGCATGCTAATTTTCTTACCTGGCAGTGTCAAGTCCATCATGTCCATTTAAAGAAAGAGAATTTAGACCCTCTCACAATCCCCCAGTCTAGATGAAATATGAATCAGTAAACGATTAGAGTCAATTTGTCAGAGACACAAGGCAATACAGAAGAGTGATGCATACAGAATGTAGGGGATTGGCATGCAGAGCAATACACCTAGTCCACTTGGTTGCTGCACCAAATAAATCAAGGCACGTCAACACATCAATCAGCTAGGTCTGAAAAGGAAATAAATACTGCTGCTATTACTGTAACTATTCGCCTGGTCTGGAAAGGAAAACTAAAGTGGGAGTAAAGGCAAAGCATGTCTCTCTTTACTATTTTGATCAAATCCCATCTCCCCAGAAACAGGAATGCCTTCTGAACCTGAACTCATTGTTTGTATTACTTAAATCTGACACATTTGGGCAGATTTGCAGTTTCAAATGAACTTCTCAGCCAGTCTTAATAACTGACATACAAAATAAGCCCTCTGTCTTGGTAAGGGTCAAATGTAGTTCTCACGGGCAGCTTACTGAAAACATACTTACTAGACCACTGTGAGGTTTTCTGTTTTCCTCACATCAAACACTGAAAAGTTTGGTTTGCATAATTTTTAATTGTGGTAACAACACATTTTGGAAAAACTTCAGCTGGACCAGGTAAACAAATTAAGAGCTAGGATCTTTCATGCAAATTCCCTCTCTTCGGATTTTTAGCTGTTGCTATCCTGACAGCAGCAAGTTTTCAAGATGAGAACTGGGTGAATTGTTTTTCCCAACCCCTTACTTTCAGCTAAAAATGTAAATTCAGGCTGGTGATTGCAATCTGTGTTTGAATACAGTGATTTTTTTAAAAGCCAAGACATTCTATTTTGACATTTTTTATAATGACTCTTTCAACTTTGTTTCAAAATGACATTACGTTTATAAATTTATCAAAATCAAATTCAAAAGAAAACAAAGACAATTGGATTCACTGGCTACACACATCCCTTTTCTTACCTTTTAAAACTAGCAAACTGAAACCTATATCAAACACCATTCATCAATTTATGGAACACTTATTTTTTTTAAATGTTCTCATGTCATAAAAATACGGAGCATTAGGTAGAAATTTAGAGGGTAGGGAGGTCTTTCCACCTTTTGCCATATCTAGGAAAACTAGCCCATGTATCAGAGTTAAACAAGATTTTGAAAAATCACATGTACAGGGAAAACTCTGCTAGACAGAAAAATAAATCAAATATTCCTCTTTACTACACATGTTCTGCCCTTCCCAACCCCCACAACAGTGATCTGCTGAGGAAGGGGGGCCCAGGAGATCCTTGGATCAGGTGGAAAGCCTTGAACTGTCAGAGTCTACCAAGACAGAGGAAAAAAAATGCGTAAATCTCGTGAGAAACTGGATGTGGGCAGAAGAAACATTTGATTAGCTGTATATCTGCTCTGGTGGCAACACAAGTCTCCTGAAATAATACCTGAGAGGCTAAGCCTAGACAAACTGAGACAAAGCCTGCTAATCAGCATAAGAAACTCGAACACAGCCCAGTAATGAGGTAGCACAGTTTCTGCACCACTAAGACCTCACCTTTGGCCAACTTGAGGAATAGGAATAACAAGTTGTGCCCACTCATGTGCCCTGGGCAAAGGAGCCACGGAAGAAAGATGGAGAGAGACTGATACAAATTTCAGAGAAGAACTAACACAGTCTGCTAAGTTATTTTCTCAATAACATTTGTTTATATGGGGTTTACTATTTTCTTAAAAAGTTTTGCTAAAGTAGATACAGAGCTAAGATAATGGCCCTCTAAAGGTAAATTTCTAAATCCACCATTTCCCTTCTGAAGGGGTCCTTTTGAATTAACAGGAAAGTACCCATTTTTTCCCATCTCCCTGCCCTTTTACACACTGAGTATTCCAACTTGCTCCTTGTGCTACCATATAAAAATGTTTCAGACATAACACTTCTGATAATATTCCACACTTGCCCAGGGACTTGCAGCTACAGGTACCATATGGTCAGAGTGTGACTACAAAGGTTCATGTCAGAGAAGAAAGAACATATTGTAAATTCCAAGTACATAAGCTTCCTTTAATATTTCCGAATGCTCTGTTCTTCTTCAAAAAGTCTAGTTTGTGGTCTGGGAAAGTGGAGATTAAAATCTATATATTTAAAGCAGTTTTACTTTATGTCACACAATCCATGAATTGTATAAATTGAGTTTTAAGTACATTATTTTCTTGAAAGATAACATTGAAACAGTAGATTCTCACAACTGTCAAATTTACAGTTTTTCCTAGACATGATAGAACTTATTTGTATGCAGTGGGAATGCTCTACCTAATTATTTATAAGAAGTCACATCCATTCATAGCAATATTGATAACATTGCTGTCCATGGATCAATATTACACAATTTAGATGTGAACTATACTGAAACACATTACCCAAATATGGTACGTATGCTGTGCCATGTAGCTGATTATTTTAAACACACTGTTACAATACGTGCTATGACATTCATCAGAAATAGATCAGAAAGCCATTGGTATCTAAAGAGTTACTCTCTCTACATTTTTAACAGTTTGGTTTTGAAAGACTGAAGGCCCAGTAAAGTTGCAAATGCTCTGCAGGTGCTCAACTTCTCTCAAGGTCAGTCCATTAGTGATTAACACATTAGTAAATACTTTTGAGGCTTGTATTTTTAAAGGATCTCTCTTGTTTTGCTGGAGATTTTTTTTATGGTGGCAGCTTTGTTACTTCCTGTTGTGAGGTTCAATAGAGTATGTTTTCTAGGTGGTTGATTTTTTTTTTGTTTGCTATGTATGTCGATGGAGATAAGTGTTTTAATTACTTTTTTAATGTCTATGCTTTTGTATTTTCTTCCTCTCTGTTTATTTCCTGCTGTTGAGATTACTGCCTCATCTCCACAGCAGGTGGCTCTTTCAAATTTGTTTTCTTTGTAAGCCTGGCAGATTTATTTTGTAATACAACTGCTCCTTTTTACTGTTTCTTATTAATGATTTCTTTACTTTGGAATAGGTACACTTGCAAGGTTTGTTCATAGAAAAAGAAAAGCAGAGGGAGAAAAGTAAAAGAACTACAAGACACTTGAGTTAGCCTTTTCTTACCCTCAAGTTAGAATGAACGTTGTACAGTATATGTGAAAGAACATCCCTCACATCTATCAACAAGAGTCATAATAATGGCTGCAGTGCATTCTAAGTTTAACAGCTATGTCCATACCATAATGTCTTTTAGAAACACCTGCATAAGTAGCTGAAACTGTAAGTAATGCAGTCTACAGGGCTCACACATTACTTTGTTGCTAAATTAGACACAGAGACAAGGATCTGAGCTCTTGCCAATGGTATAGAAACAACAGGAATTAAGTAGTCAGATTAGCTACAGGAACTAAATTTGTTCTTATAATCCAATTTCTCTTTGAAGCCATTTGTCCAATCCCAATTTAAAGGTAGCCTTCCCAAGAGCTAGGCATCAGAAACTGCAGATGGGAATCACAGACAGAGTTTAGAATCAATCCACCTGAATGATGGAAATTAGGATTACGACCACACAATCAGTGTTCTAGATCTGAGCTTGGATTACAAAACACTTCAACCTTATGTTTCTGTCCTCACATTGAGTGATCCCATGATTCAGATTAGGTTGACACCTGATGTCAACCAGAATGTCCAAAGATGAACCATAACTCATTATGCAATCAAATACAGAGTCTACCCCTAATTTGGTATTAGCGTAATCAGTCCGGTTTTTCTCAAGGCTTTAGCCTACCCTCTACAATCCACCTCTCGTCTTAATCGCCCTTCTTAATTTTATTATGGTCAATGTATGGGACCTACACTTTGAATATTATTGGAGTATCACTCAAGTCTGACTAAGCTAAAGTATTTTAGTGAAAATCATCAGTGTTTCAAGGTGATTAGACAAAGACCTGAAGAAATGATGTGGTGATTTTTCAATTCTCAATATCTGGGTATTCAATTAAGCACCATGAAGGTTTTCAACTCCTAGTTTGACTTGAGCCCTTATCCTCTAAAAGTACTGTTTTAAAATGCATACCTCAAAACTAAGGCATACAGTATCACTAAGCATTTTTAAAACAGAACTCTTTAAAGGACATACTAGAAGAAAGTGGTACTAGGTTGGACAAAGATATACAGCTTCACAAATTAAGGAACACATGGTAATTCTAGCCTTTCTTCTCAGGTTGGAAACTGATATGTAATGTTGCCCAAATTTGAAATAATAGTCAAATTGAGCTAGCAATTTAGATGGTTGTCACATTGCTGAAATGTGAAGATTACTATGATGTAAACATCATCATAGAGAAGGATGAATGCAGAAGTCTGCTTACCTTCCCTCCGGTTCTGTTCTGCCTGGCACTGTTTATTGCAGGACTTAAAGCACTGAAACAGTTTGCTATGAATCTTGATTTGTAGAACATAAGAGTTCTGTAAATTGTAATACAGAGTAACTGAAGAAACATCTGCTGTAAAAAATAAAGTGGAATATTGCTGCAAACCTTTCTTATGTCATCTTGGTAACATTTATTATACTGGCGACAAATCTGAAAAGGTCACTAGCAAAAATGCATTTAGTAGTCTCAGTCAAATCCATCTCTAACATAAGAACGTACCATTCAACCTAGGAAAAGAGCTTGCTCCAGTCTGCTTACAATAGAGCTGAACTGGATTTTTAGTCCTGACTGGAATTTGGTCACTTCTCACCCCTGGCATAAGCTGTCATTATTCAGGAGCATCCTTGAACTGGCAGAGCAGGGATGCTGAATTTGAAGATCTGACATGCTGATGTTGTGAGTTCCTTTCCCTCTTACTTCTATAAATATGTTCCTAGCACTAACATGCCAAAGGAGAGACAGCGGGGGGCTGTGTTTCCTCCAGACACTGTTTGTCAGTGTGACACGCTGCACCACGCTGGAGGAGAAGAACCTGGCCCCAGCGCTTACTCTTGTTCGGCAAACAGTGCTGAAAGGAAATGGCCACAAAAGCAAGATCACCTCCTTGGGGACTGTCTATCAGTAACTTGAAGGACACAAAAAATCTATCATCTCAGAATCTATCATCTATTTCACAGAAAAGCGATTTTTATACAGTATGGAAAATCTGAATATTTAGAAGTGAAAGCAAAATAAACTGGATGGAGAAATTGGGAGCAACAGACTCCTGAAAAGAAAGATATTACTCTAGCTGTTTGCAATAGAAACAATATCTTTCTAAGCAGATTCCTTATAACTTACCCATCCAATATGTCCCGTTTATAGGCAGTCATGCTGGCATATTGGAATAATCAAAGCCAGTGGAAATTTACAAAGGGAAAATCAAATGTTAGCATAGAAAAAATCTCTTCATATTGATTTTTTAGTTAAAAAAAATGGAAAAACATCCTGAAAAACTGTATCAGTAGAAGCTACATATGGTAAATATGCAAGGAATGGATAAAACGAGAACAAATCTGACGGAAAACATTCACGAAGAAAAAGCCACAAATGCTTAGTTGGCACCACAAAGAAAAATAAATACTAGTCTTCTACATGTTGCAAAGCAACAGCTGAAAAAATTCTATCAAGGGCAGCAAATTAATCCTGTAGAAATATATGAGGAATAAATAAATCACCAATATTCTGGAATAATACCTTTGGTCAGATATCAGGCCCTGTACAGCAAGGAAGTTGCAACAAGGTGCACTGAGACAATATCAACATGTACTAGCTAAAATTGTACTGTACTTTTTATATAATAGTAATATAATGCCTGATAGGTGGTATCAAAGTGTTAAAAATATAAACACTGATTTTTATAATAGTTTCCTACATTTGATGAAAGAGATCAGTTAAGAATCACAGAAATATCTAACTACAGCCCTGACTCTTAAACCCACTAAAATTACTCTGTTGCACGCTACTTCCATAGCTTCCATTCTATTTGAATATGGTGACTACCACATTGAAACAATTGGCTGGCTCAATTATAGCTCTGCACCCTAAATAACTTATCGATATTAAATATTTGTAAAACCTTACTTATCCAGGAATCCTGGAACAAAATCCCACATGCTTATTGCTTGCAAAATATAGGACTTTCTGGTTATTCCTATTTTTAAAGCGCAAACACGTATTCACTCAAACCATTTTTTTTTCAAATGTGAAAGTCTTCAGTGTAAATCAGCAATGTCTCCCAAATGTTACTGAATAATTACCATTCTATCTGAAATTTCAAAATAGGGAAAAAATATTATTTCCCAGTTCTCTGTTAACATATTATATCATCTGATCTTAAACCTTAGAATATTAATACACCGGTTTTGTCCACATGGAAGAACAAAAACATGGTATAAAGCTTATTCAGTAATTACTCCCATATCATTCAGCCCACACTGCATTTTTGAATCACTTCAGGTAAACCATCTCTACGTATATTTTAAAATGATGCCTCAAAAAAAGCCTTCTAAACATTATTCATTTTTCTGCAGCACAGATCTACAACTGAAAACCTATCATCAGTGCATTCTGATGAAAAGGTAATAATTAAATCTTTTTTTCCCCTTCTTCTACAGCACATTATTTGACCTATGATAAAACAACCTATCAAATTTCCATTTATTATTTCTACCTGAAGGGCTTTGCCAGCTCACACAAACATAAATCTCCATTTGTCAAATTTAAACTGTACCTGTCCCAGCTGCTATAAGGGTCCATATCTCTTGTCCCTTAAAAATTACCGAATAGCATCAAGCAACATAACCTCCCTCTAGCCTTCACTGACCCTTGCAATCAATAATATTTGTAACCTGTATGCGCACAGTTAAGTAGAACAGAAGCCGTGCACTATCCCAGTTAACCACATTGAGCTGTGATACTACAATCTGCTCCCTTGTGCCTCCCGTGATCAATTTTAATCTCTGGACCAAGAATAAAAGAATGCAGCTCCTTGTTTCCAAATTCATCTGAAACGGATGTTATAGATTTGTAGGTCTGCACAGAAGCTGTGGATTTAATACAACCAGCAGTTCAAGGAAAGAACACATCTAAGCTATCATTCATTCTCATTATCCTCAGCGTATTTTGGATCTTCAGAAGACAATACAAAACACAGGAAAACGCACATGTACTGACTTAAAGCAAGCTTGCTTTGTTAAAATACCATCGGATAACAGTTTTTTGTTACAGCTGTATCCATTACCACCACTGCAGGTAAGGTGGAGGTCAGTCATTCCATTATGATTACTTTGTTTAAAGGTTTATAAATAGACTGCCAATATTAATTTATTCTTGAAATGTGTCATATATAGTACATTAAACAGAAATTCCCTAGAAATAATAAAGACTAGTTCTGCTCAGTTAAAAAGAAACACTTATTATGGAAAGAAAGAGTAATTCAGGTTTCTGATGGCATTTGTTCTCCCACTTCCAAACTAATTTTATTTAAAAGAAGGCAAATTTGCCAGCCAATTAGTCTAATTAGACAATGGTATCTGAATGTAGAACAGGAAGAAAGCAACTGTAGAAACCTACTCCAGCAGAAAAAGTGCTTTTTTGAATCTGTCACACTACCAGAACGCATGTTTCCAGAGTTCTCGTAACTGCATATTTATAGGCTTGGCTATATTGGCTCCTCGACAGCAGCTCCAGTGCCATGAATCATCTATCAAAACATTTGAAAAGACTTTCTTACTCATTTCTTTAAAGCAACATTCTGAAGAGACACTTTCAACATGATGATGCTCCGGTGCTCACTATCAATTAAGAAAAATAGCACACAGAGTTTTATAATTGCAGGTGAATAATAAGCATGCA
Organism: Tringa tobata; assembly: GCA_033628505.1. Taxonomy (NCBI): domain Eukaryota; kingdom Metazoa; phylum Chordata; class Aves; order Charadriiformes; family Scolopacidae; genus Tringa; species Tringa tobata. The sequence goes on along the minus strand of JAHREE010000157.1, from coordinate 6,051,672 downwards.
TCGTCAGAGGCTTTGTCTTCTCAGATGGTGACACGCTGTGTGGCAGTATGGAGTACACTGCAACAAATATGACATTCTTGTAACATGCTGTAGGGTCAATGAGCTTTCTCACTCAGGTCATTTACCTACTTCACATCGATCTCCTTATCCTTAAGCACATATTTATCTGCCTTTCCTTTTAAAAGCAGTTGTAGCAAGGAGTTGTAGGTAAACATCCAGTTACAGTGATAGCCTCCTACACAGGTGGATAGGCTGAGAAACATTACCAGCCACACAGCTACGCCTGTACACTTTCACATACTGGAAATAACTTAGCAAGGTCATACTTTGACCAGACCCTATTCTGAGTAAGGGTCAGCAACAGGAAGAAGTCATAAATTGCCTAAGGGTTTGTTTTGGTTTTTTTTAAATCCATCAATTAAATCTCAGTTCCTTTCCCAACATCAGCATATGGTGTATTTCATACGAAATTTTCTTCAAAGACAGAGTGTCTTTATTAACTAACTATACCATTTTCACCAAGTGCCTTAGTTTTCCTTGGATGTTTCACGTACTGCTGACAGAGCACTAAATCTGGTGCTGCGGACCAGAAATATAATGCAGTTGAACTCCAGATGCTGTAAGGCTACTATCTAGAGAACAGGCAAAGAAATGATGGTGAAGATCTCCAAATCCCTCTCAATGCCCTACAGTCAAGAAAATGAAGTGAAATATCATCACTGAGGATCATGGATCAGGTACTCAGCTTGTGGGTGCGGAAATCTGCCCAAGCATGCACAGCTCCCCCTCTTGAGCTCATTCTTTTGCTGGCTAAGTAAAAAATTCAAAATGGGAAATGTATACTTCTTACGTTAAGCAACCAATTTCTGAGATATTTAAAGTGTCAAAGAGGCAGGAACCTATGTCCCCTTTCAGTCCATGAACAGATGGACCAGATACAGACACAGGCCAAGATACAGAGAGATGAATATGCTTCAGAACGTTGAAATTAGATGCCTAAAATTGCCTGCAGCCAAATGGTGCAAATACTCCCAAGAGAGCTCATACTTCTCTTGACACAAGCATCTGACCCAAACTAATATTAGTCCAGCCATATAAACGTACTGAGGAGTGAGCATAAGTCCTTCATGTCTTCTTGGTGCATATTTCTGTATTTCCACTGCTACAGCACGAAGATCCCAGTGGAGCTTCAAATGGTAACAAAACCAAGAAGCATCTGATCAATAAATAGAAAATCAAGTTACACAGTCCCAATAGGTCTTTCTAACAAGGATTTCTCTCTGAAATGCTCATGCTTGTCTAATGCTGCTGCTTTTAATCCTTTCACACCAGTGGGTCCTATATGCTTGCATTAGTGCTAATGTAAAACAAATGAACATTTTAGACAAGGATATCCACTGTCCCCGAGTAAAGGGGTTAATACCAAAGTAAGCTTTAGGAATGTAAATTATTTTCCCCGTGTGGCTGAAAAACTACATGAGTTATTCATTTAAAAATTATTAGCATATAAAATCATTATTATCTCTGCAGTTAATGTACAGTTCACTGACAACCTTTTGGACCATTACAATTAAGAAAGGCAGCATCTTTAATGAAGTTACAAAACACATTCTTTATTAAATAGCAAATTGTATCTTTAATTACTTTAAATATTATAATCCAATGAAAAATTATTTCATAAACCTCAAGACAAATTATGTCAGAGATGGAGTATGCATTTTGTTCCTCTATGAATCCTAAACAGCTCTTTCAATTTGCTTACAGATTTCTGTTGTATGCAAATCTGCTCTTGAAATTGCTTTCAAGTGCCTAAATCCAATGCCACTAGCATAAATTTAAGATGCAGTTTGTGCTATTCTTTCTTTTTAAAACAGATTTAATGTTTCATTCAAATGTAGAATTTGGCAGTTCTAGTAAATGCAGCTTTTCTATTAATCCTCGGGAGGTAAACTGAAAATAGGTTTCTGTGGGGGTCCCGAAATCATAGAGACTTTTTTGGGGTCTACCATATTTTATTATTTCACTGTTCTATTTTGAGCTAAATGACAACTTTGTTCAAAACTGTCAAAGGCTTTGAGGATATGCTATAATGCCAACATGCGCATATTGAGCTAATTTTAAACATGCCATGTTTTTTTTATACAAAGTAATCTCTACACACTGTTGCTGTCTGTCCAACATTAGGCCTAACTGCTTGATGTGCTGGCCACTATTTGACAAAGGCTGAGGCGATGCACAACTAAAGAAAAAGTTTAGCTGTTCACAGCATTAGGCCCTTCACTGGGCTTTGGATCAAACCCAGACCAAAGTCAATATTAAAATGCATTGACTTCTGTATCACTAAAACAAAATTAATACGTTCAACTTCAATTATGTCAACATCAACTTGCCACTGAATATTTTGACACTGTTTGGAAACCCTCAGTTAGCTATCAGACTTTCTTGGGCTAATCAATGAATCGGGGAAGAACAGAGATTATCTTCAATTCCTTTTGGCTAAAAAACTGCTACATGCTTTCTATGTCTTCTTTAGCAGAAATATAGTCCATGCAAATCATAAAGAGAGACTTAGGAGAAGCAGTTATTCAGTGTAATACTATACCAGTAAAACTGAAATTTAAAAAGCACTTATTTTTTTTTTAAAGCGTCTGCCCATTGTCAGTAATTGGTATTATGTAATTATATATCATTATCAAATGCAATCCTTATTGCTTAAAGTTGAAACAAAAATACACTGAAAATTCAAAGATAACAGACATGCTTACTTGCACAGTTAGTACAAAAACTTCTGATCATGGAAATCTGTTCAGAAACATACTTGGCAGTCTTTTAGGACTACCTATGCACAAGAAGAAGAATGTAGCTGGCAAGCCGTGTTTGCCCACGTTTCAGGCAAGCTGGGTAGTGAAAGTCAGATAAGTTTGTGAAAGCACAAATCAAGTTTTGAAAAAAGTTTCCCTGCAGAAATCTAACATGAACTGTAACACAGTTAAAAATGTTATGGCCCAAACTGAATACAGTACTTGAAACTACTCCCTTCCTGTGTGTGCACCTAATACTCTGGTTGATACTCTAAGTAACTTCGGGGTCCGTAACTTGTCTTTCAAAAGATCTGTATGTCTGTACATTACTGACGCACTATTTAGCAGAAAGACTGCCTTCGAGGCAAAGAACCTCAGGAGTGCCAGGAGATTTTTCAGAGCAAGCCTCCTTACATATTCAAAGATGTTCAAAACCCGACTGGATACGGTTCTAGGCAAACTGCTCTAGCTGACTCTGCTTTGAGCTGGGGGGCTAGACTAGAAACCTCCAAAGGTCCCTTCCAACTATTCTATGATTCTGCAAAAGTACCCCCCCGGTTGAGGTCCTAAGCATGGAAAGATTTCTTAATTTTTTATCTGGGATTTGAAAAATCCACTAATACAGTCAGGTAAAAGAAAAGTATTCCCTATTAGGGCATACGTACCAGACATTCACAGAAAATGAAGAGAAATTCACAGGCACCCATAGGCTTTTTCCACAGGCCCTATACGCTTCTATTGGTTGCAGAGCTCTCCTAGCCAGTGGCAGTGTACTAAGATTCAGACCCTTCATCTACCCGTGCTACAAAGAAACAAAGCTCAGGGATGGAGAACTGGAAAATATAGCTCTCACACAAGGCTGAAAAGTTAGTTTCTGAAACTTCTTCACTCCAAAACTTCCTTCCATGCTTCCATTTAGTACCATGCATACTTCTACGCAGAAACCACCTCTTGCCACCCACAGTCCCTTTCCCAGCAAGTGGAGTTGGGCTTGTCTTATTTAACAAAAATACTCACTAATCTCGTAAAATAGGAGTGTAGGACAAGGCCAAGAACTTTAAATCAAAAACTGAATACAATTTTCCTCCATTCTCAGAATACTAATAAAGTATTTAAAAACAACTTCTTAAATATCACTTCTTACAGTCGTGGATGTTTGCAACATGTAACAACAGTAATTCTACCTCTGATGCCATTGTCCAACAGATGACAACTGATACTGCTCGGTACTGGAGCTTCCTTAAAGTCCACATAAAAATCCCACCATGCAAATGGAAAATCTTGCTTTGCAGATCCACTGTCCTATTGACAAAGTTGTCTTTCAGAAGTTTGGCACTGCCAAATCAGTTATACCAAACCAAGCTTTTCACACCAGTATTTTTAATGATAAATTAGTTTTGCTTCACATATAAAATTAGACCATGTTTGCTTGAACACTTGAACCTTAGCGGCAACAACGGTAGTGTGAGAAGAGAGAGACTCGGATAAACAGAACCTCTACTAAAAAAATCTACCTCTGACTTATGCATTCTGGCAGGCACTACTTTATTTCTGATTATAGTACACACGTAAATAGAAAACAAGTATTCACTTACGAATTCAAATGCAAAAACAGATCTGGATGTTAAAGGTAGAGCACGTGCAATGAAAACTATCAGCTTGATAACCCCGCACTGACAGTCACATCACCAGGCACATGCACACATATACAGCTCCATACTCGTAAATACAGGCCTTTCCAAAAGCTCGTGCCCTCACATTTTTGGAAGGAGGGATTAGGATTATATCTCTAGACTCTGCAATCAAATGCTGAGCAGATATGTATTTATATACCAGACAGCTGCTTTTTTTCATGGTCACCTCTATCATCAATTTAACAGAAAAGAAAAAGCCATGTTCATGAGCTATGAGTCTCTGAAAAAAGAATGAATTGAGCCACATTTCAGAATATTTGAATGAAGAAACTGTTGAATGGGCAAGAAACACAACTATTTCTAAATGCAATCTTTGCAAGACAAAAAGAGATTACTATTGAGGCATCACAGGAGAGGTTTGGGGGACTTCACTATTTACTTATTTATTCATTCAACCATTTACATAGTTTAGAATACTGAAGTGAACCAAAATTCCCAATTACATAGATTTCACAGAATAGGGGAGTATTAATTAATGAAAGGTAATTCATACATCCAACTAAGATTATATAAAAACCTGGAAAGAGATAAACAGAATGATGCATTCAGTAAATGAAGCCATCAGAAAGATGCCATAAATGCAACACTATCGTGGCATTGAAGAAGAAAGTAAGAAAACAGAATACTTAACATTTCTGAAGCCTTGTAATTAAATGTATAACAAATACAGCATGCAGAATTCCTGGCTGTACTGCAAAGATTTATAAAATGAAGATAGTGATATTGCAGCAACACCTTCCCATTTTCATTGCATGTAGAAATGCAAATCAGTTAGGCAGACAACAAGCTATACTCTACGCTTGGCTGCATGAGTTATTTCAATACCAATAGTAACAAATAGCAGTTACTGTTTGTAGTGCTTTCTATTTTCAAGGTGCTATGCAAACAGTCAAACCTCAAAATGTAAGAGATAAACATTTATCCCTGTGCTTTACAGATGTGCAAAGAAATTTCAGTGATTTGCGGAGGACCATGCATTAGAAGCAAGGCTGTGATGGCTCTGCATTCACGCAATAGGACTTAAAATGCTGGAACAGTGGATCTTTCATAAACAGAATCTTTGCAGTCCAGGAAGCATGCAGACTATTTCCTCCCTATGACAGTGCCAGTGTAAGCATTGTCTTAGCAGTTATCTCTCTGAAACTGGAGCTCTGGAGGCACCCAGACCACCTGCACCCTTCATAGGAATCAAGGTGCTGACAGAAGTGACCAACATCCTTGAAATGCCACTCTCTATGGCACTCTTAGAAAGACCACGGAGAGGTAATTGGGGAGTTATTGGCTCCCCAATAACTACACACAGGAATCAAGCCCCAAACATCTATTAATTATTGTAAAATGCTTATTTTTGCAACTATTTTCCCTTCCTTATTTTAAGGAGATGGATCACACCTACAGGCTGTGTCACATCATAGCCATTTTTCCAGTAGTCTGTACAGAGTGGATACAGGTAGAAAGACTTGCACACGTCTCTGGGCAGCTGCACCCTCTGTCTTTGGGAAATACACATGAATGCTAATATTAAAACTTAGGAATAATATGTTGTCAAAGGGTTATTCAGAAAGCAAATCAAAATTAGCACCTAATTAAAAGTCCCTCTATTTTCACTGACTCCCCACAGAGTAGTAAGAGCTCAGCTGCAGAAGTGGAGCGGGAGGTGACTATTTAATGAACTGTACATTGAATGAGATGGTCATTTGGTGTCAGTACAGACAATGGCAACCTTCCTTCAGGATTACTAGTTTCACCAACTTGACTTTTTTTGGACATGTCTAATTATACGGTTTCTCTTACCTGTCACCTAGCAACCTTAGCTGTGATTTAATTATATTTTGAAAAAAAAACCAATATACTGGCTGACATAACAATATGCTTATTTTTTAATTGAACAAGTAATGTAATTAAAATAATTGTAAAAATCCTCAAAACATACACATTTCCCCATTTTTCAGCTTATTACAGCTGACCAGTCAGGAAAGGTATTTGTATAACTACTTTTTTTTTTAAAAAAAACCTTTCGATCTTACTTATTTGGTATTTGTGACAAACAGTATTTTACAAAGACAGAAAGGATCCAAATTCAGCAAAACACATATTTTCTGTTCTTTTTCTTGGAAGAAAAAAATGACATCTATGTTTTCAAAGAAAGGAAACTATTGAAAATGTGGCTAAAATAGCTATATGACCCTTTTGCTTTATATTAATCCTTTCTATTTTTATCATCCTTATGGATATTACTCAGGTCTTTCAGCTTTTATTTCCTCAATTTGCCTTTTTTTTTTTCTAGTTTATGCATTCTATTATATCTCATTTTTCTTCTTTTACGTTTCCTTTATTTTTTTCAGTTCCATTTCCTTGTAGATATATTTTTCTTGTTTACCTCCCCTTTATCTACTGTTTGGGTTTTTTTTCTCCATCTCTCCCTCACTTTCTGCAGAGCTTTCCCCTTCAGCCTTTCCTTTCCAGGCTCACACCGCCAGCACTGTCTCTGGAGCAGCCCTAAGTAACAAGACTGAAACACCACTTGCCTAGGGGCCCAAGGATTTGTCAGCTACAAGATGCTCTGGAGAAAATATTTTCTTATAACTTAGTTATATCATTGCCTTTAAAATGCCAGGAGAATTTAAAAGTATTCTGGGTTGGTACTTTAAAATATAGATAATGTGTATTTAAAAAAATACAAATCACCACAACCAAACAACACAAAAACTAAAGAAGCTTTTTCTAGCAAATTAGTAAGTCTAGTGGAGAGTTAATACCTCGCATTTGATGACTTTGAACTTTTTCATTCTGTAGATCACTATGAGGGATTAATGTGTCTGTGGAACTGGCTCACTGAAGAAGTAACGGTGTTGTAATAGCTGTATATGGCAGTATCTGCCACTGACGGCTGTACTGTAGGAAGCATGGAGATGGCATGAATGTATCTGGTACCAGTTAAAAATATATATACTTTTGGCAAATGTCCCACTGGCTTAAAATTCTACGTTAAAAAAATATACAGCTGATTTTATTTATTTATTTTGTGCATGAAACAAGTGTTTTGAGCAGTTTTTACTTGCTCAAATTTCTACATTATCATAGTATTTCTACAATATGATAGGTTGTTATACTGCAAACATTTGCTCATACTGAAGTCCATGCACTGCAAGTTAAAGTGGTCTGTTGACACTGTATATTGAGGTAAACCCCAAGTCAAGACCGAGTTTGCTCCCTATACAGAAGACAAGCTCCCCCTCAAGCAAACCTTGCTGGATACATCAGTTATTCAGGCAGGACACAGAGCGCAGCGTGCGTAGTCACGCCAGACACTGCACCGGAGGTGTGTAGACATAGCCATAAACACCAATGGAATTACTGACATTGTCTAAAGTGAAGTCTGTGCATAAGCTTTTGTGTGAACAAGGCCTAACATTGTTTTTAACATAAAAACATTTTACACAACTCCTCCCACAGTTCTTAAAACTGCATCCCTAATTATGGAGTGTGGAGATCTACTATAAGTGATTGATGTTGTTTTGTATGTTGTTATGGAAACAAACCAAGTAGGAGTCTCGGCTTTGCATATAGAATTTTGACTCAGATTTTACAGTAAATAACTAAGCTTTCCAGTGTATAAGCAACAACACCATATGGCCATTAATCTCCACCCAAAGACTACATCCTCACTTGCCACTACTTGTTAAAATTAAGGTCTTTCCAGGAATAGAGTAAAAATCAATGGACATGCTCCATCCTGTCACTGGTCAGTGAGCAACAAAATGTGGTCGTCTCAATTAGGGACAGTTTAGAAGTGTGAACATTTGACAAACTCAATCAAAACATTCATAAGAAAGCAATTCTTAAATCAAACTTGGGTTGACAAATTCTGCAGCTCTCACAAGAGACCACCTGCCCTGGGGATGCTACATAGGAATTTATCAAATGTAAGTTCCCACCAAATGAATGACATATCCAAGTTAAAAGATATTAATTTCTAAAGTATTATTTTTGGTATCAAACGTGTGATGTGGGTACCTTCCAAGCAAAAAGGAGACCAGCGCTCCCTAAGGAACTTCCTATTCAAAAACCAGAGGTTTGCAAAAATGTTGCAAGTGAGATAAAAGGCAAAAGCCACATGAAGAAAAAAAACCATCAAGAGGAAAACAACATTAATTTTGCTTCTGTGGGAATTAAATGACCTGGATGGACCAGATCATGATTCCTGTCCTAATCATTTTTGGTTTGTGCATATAGAGATAAACTTCAGCACTGCATATCTGAATCCAGCCCCATGTTGTGGCCGCCTCCTCTCCCTGCACCATACAATGGGACTGACTATCCCTTTCCTTTGGGTCTCCTCCAAAGGCTACTGTAATTCCACAAGGACCCTCTCTGCCACCAAAAGGCATTACTGATTACCTTAGCTCTTACTTCATATACTCCTGGACAGGTTCCCAAGCAGATAAAAATCGTTCTCCTCAGTATCAAACCAAAAAGGGAAGGTGCATCCATTTCCTGATGAACTGTGTTACCAAACAAATTGCTTATAAACATTGTGGCCACCAGTTCACACATCAGTGGAAGTCCAGTGGTCTTCTGTCTTGCCTGCTCCTGTTGTCTCTTCTTGGAGTCACACCAGAAGCACTACTGGATTTGCCCAAAGCAATCATTACTAGTCCAAACATACAATAATCATTACAGGGGGCTATTTCCTGGCTGCTGAGCAGTATCAGACAGACCTCAATTAGCCTCAGAGATACATACCTTGATCAAGTAAAAACCTGCCTCACCATTAAGGCCTATCAGCAAACCCCAGCAATAGAGACTCCCTCATCTGGGTCCAACGCATGTTCTCAAACACCACCACAAATCTGCCTTTTTGATATCACATTGGTTCCTTGCCAAAAAGCCACCCGCTCCACCCCCACAGACCATGACAACTTCCCTAACAGCCCCAGGAGCTGCAGGAGGGGAGTGGAAACTGCCCCAGCCCCGCTTCATCATCTGCTTATTCTGGCTCTTGATTCTACCACTGATCCAAATTTTTCCTGCTCAAAATTTTACTCAGAGGGAGCGTAACGTCACTGTGCTTAGGGTGACAAGCTTCCTCACCCATTCCTGACCAAGAGACACTGATGCCCAGGAAAACACTAATAATGAGCCTCTTTTGACATTGGATATTTATGCTGCCCTAGCGCCCTTTGCTGCATCCCTGGGTGATTTCTAACCAAGCCTTAATGTGATCCCATTAGTTATCCTGAAGCTTTGGGGACATCTAATATACACCCTGTCTGAGTGTGTACAGCTACGGATAAAACCCCTAGAGTCCTCTGCTGCCTCCTCCTAACACTTCTTACTGCTAATTCAGACATCAGGCTGGAATCTGGCTGAAGGAGAGGGCTTAAATATCCTTCCTGGTGCACAGAACAACATTTTGTCCATCATCTGAAAAAGCAGTGCAAAGTGTCTTCACAATGAAGCATTCAAGAGGATTAGGAAAAATAAACAGTAGTCTTCTGTTCAGTCTTGTTTGCCTGAGCAGTGTTTTACAACCTTTGGGTCAAGTTTTTTTTTTTATATTAGAAGGGAAAGCAATGCCTTGAATATGGTACAGGAGGTGAACCATAGGACTTGTAAAATTACAGAGGCAGGTTATAAGGATATTATAGGGGGTTTTATAGGTGATATAATTGCAGTTATTTTTAATAATAAAAATCCATTGAAATTAGGATTTAAATTACACATAAATGTAGCCATAGGGCTGCGCTTCTAAAATCTCAGTTGAGTACTCGATTCTCATCTAAAAGTGAAACCAGGACTGAATACCCAGCAGCCAATGCTACTCCTCTACACTAAGAATAACTAATACAGAGGGAGTGAAATGAAAAGAGCTAGCAATGCATTTCCCCCCCAGCATATCAAGCAGGTTTTCATACGGAAGCAGTGGTCATCAATCACTACCTCATTACCAACCTGTCATCTGGGTTTAGGCTAAATGTATTCTGGCTTGCTGCCATACTAAATGTTCAATGAAACATCCTTAAGGCTCTCTACAAGTTCAGCTGAAGTCACACATGCTATACATCAAAGAAGAACATTAGCGTTATCATAGCTTAATAAATAGTGCCATTCTGGCAATGTAATCCTATGTTCTAGAGCTATCTTCCATTCCCAGTATTATACTGCTTAAGTAAACAATCTTGCTGCCTTGTGTGAAGTTTATTTAGTGATAAATGCATGTAAAGATAATTAGTCATACTGTTATAGATACACTTCCATCCCAGCTGAAGAACATGAGCAAAAATAGCATAGGATTTTAAAAGCACACAATGACATAATGAACTTTATCTTGAAGCATTAGTTCATAATTCTTGCGTATTGTAGCTTATTATCCAAGTTTCACTGTGCTGGAAAACAATGATGACAGCTGAAGGACCCCAAATCAATGCCTTTTCAAAATAACATTGGCTTGAATATGGGACTTTTGTATACCTCTGGGATGCAATACAGCCATGAAGATGACTGCAAAATATTTCAACAGCTGTGAATACTACTGGTTTTGAGAATAATTCCTGACTTAAATAAGGATACTCATAATTAGTCATTCATTTCCATGTACACTTAGAGTACTAAGTCCTGAATCTGTTTTCAAATTTAGAAGTGCCAATAAAACATACATCTAGATACAAGTGGCACCTTAAAGCAAAGCCTAATAACATGTTTTTATATACATGAACCAGTTTAGCTACTGAAAATTATTTTAAAATAATGAAAAATCACCTAGAAATTTAAGAATACTTTTCTTATCCTTGTACAAAACCTTTCATTTATAAACACTACATTTGTCATGCAATCAGGCCATATTATTCCTTAACTAAAATATGAGGAATAGCTTCAATATGTTCAGTCACAGATTTTCCAAATTATTTTAAGTATGTAGCAGGTTTGACTAGCAAGATGAACTTGTTCTATGCAAAACACATTGAAGTTAAAACGTGTATTTTAGTCCTTACCTATATCTGATACTGTTCCTTCCCATTGTGTATTGACCTAAATAAAACAGTAGCTGCACCAACCCTTGACATAGGTAAAACTGGTAAGACAGAAAAATCACACGTCAGCACCCTTCCTTTACTAATACAGATGTAAAGAAAAAGTTACATACCAAAGAGTGCTCCCCACATAACAGTAAGTCAAGAGAAGTTTGGAACACTTTTAAAAAGTAAAGAAAAAAACTGCATGGTGTTTGGACGGTGTCCTTCTTAAGAAAGGATGGCAGAAGATGCTATTTTCAGAGTGTGTATCCTGCTTGGCAGTAACAATGCTGGATGCAGAGTCCTCCTCCCATGTGCTCACTGAGGCATACATACATGAGGAAAGGCAATTCACTTTTTAAACTGAAGTTCTGATAAACTGTAGAGAGAGGCTGCTAAATGATTCTTTGGTCTGAAAAAGGCTTACAATGTATATTGCTTGCTTAAACTAGACTCTTCCTTTCCTATTCTGTTGCCCCATCTTCTAAGCCACTAAACTAGAAGTTAGTCTTGGGACAAATTTGCTTGTCTGTGGAATGTCTCTGGATTTCTGGATATACATCTGGAGAATGAACATGTCCTTTCAACTTCGAGTTGTCAACTGTCTCACTTTTTGCTTGCCTATTCCACAACCTTCTCTCGTGCCTTAAGGCAAGGTCTCTGCCACAAAATGGTGATGCTCAAATACTTGCATTTAGTACTTGGAAAAGCTGATATGTCAAGAAGCAGTAGTAGTTGCATAGTTCTGGCACTCTTGAGAGCAATAAGAGTGTATTTTGTGCAATTCCTGCTCAGGACTGCAAGGAAAAGCCATGGTAAGATTTTCCTTTTACTCTTTCTATTTCTACATCTATAGAAAGGGATAGGCACCAAACTTACTACTAATAGTAATACATAGCTTAAAATTCTTACACAGATTTCACTTAAGCCAAACACTAGATGCAAAATACACTGCTTCCATCAACAACTTCAATAATAAATTCAGAGGAAACAGGATCAGAATTTATATTCTTAAAAGTTAGACATGTTAGGCTGTACTTTTTTTTTTTACAAATATACTAAAGAAAATGTATGCAAAAAAACACGTTGCATGTGAAAATCTCACTGAATCTTTGACAAAGCCAAGACTGTTCTCATAGGACCACGGCACTAAACAGTTCTGTCCTTAACTCTAACCTTAATTCAGTGGCATTTTAGAGGTCATCTACAACACTGCTAGCCAACTTAATTCAGAAGCTGAAAGCAATCACTAAACTCAACAGCAATGATAAAGGGCATTAAAAGATGTATCAGTTCAATGTGTAGTATCATTTTCTTGTGTACAACAAGGGAAGGAGAAAAACTGTGCTTGGCTGTGTACATAACTTTTTTACAAACAAAGCCTGCAAATGGACTTGAAGCAGATCTGTCCTCTTCCATGCCTTGTAGCTTACAGACTTAACTGCCTGACAAAGGAATTTGGATCCAGATCCTTCAGTGCAGAAATTATCAGATTTCCAATGCTTCTGACAGCTTTTGCTTCTGAAGCTTCAATTTGGCTGCTAGACTAAATTATTGCAACATCCATGTAGCATTACTATAAATTCTGATTATCTACGTTTTTAGGTTTGGTTTGGGTTTTTTTCCCCCCTCTCCCTATAAATATACATGGGTCAGGATCCTGCGAGAGCTCAGAGGACTTAGTGTCCAGCTGTTCTTCCATATGTTCTCTAGGCCAACACCTGCTGCAGAGACACTACCAAGACCTCGTGGTTGGCAAGCTGCTCTAATTCCACTCAGCTTGTAGGTTGAAAGGTCACTCCTTTAATGTAGTCAGTTTGTGGCTTCCACATTAAAGAGAGGGAGTTACTATCACTGCTGGAGCTCTATTTTATGAAATCCAGTGACAGTAAAACCAGATGCCCTACACTTTCATAATTGCTTTAACTGTCTAGTACATCTTAGAAAAATAAGTTGTAGGGCCTGATAAGAGGATGAGCCAACCTCTCCACGAATAAGAGAACCTTCTAACTCAAAGCCATGACATTACTCAAGGACCTTAAAGAACTGGCTGAAAGTATGGTCCGAGGACAAGATTAATTTCTTCTTCTTTTTATTTCAAAGATACTATGAAAAGAGAGTTGAAGATAAAGAGGCTTTTTTCTACTTTCTAACTCCCACTATAGAGGAGTCTGTAAGATCAAAACAAGATGAAGAACAGAGCAGAAAAGTCTGTACGTGAAGAAAGTAAATGTTATAAATAGAATCTAACAGAACCTTAAACAAAACTTTGAATAAACAATGATGACCCTAAGTAAGTAAATATAATGTGACTGCTACATTGTAACCCTTCAGCACTAAATTCCACAAATCAGGGTGTGCAAACAGCTTCAAGGGGCATAGCAGTACCTCATCCAATTTTACTAAAAATTGGCACACCTTATTAAAACCTTCACCAGGTTATACTTTCTTTACATGACAGGAAAACAAGTCTTTTTTCTAGCTTGAGTTTACACACAAGTAATCAGTGCCAAATCCCAAGAGGAAAACTATTGTAGATGCCTACTGAATTAGACAGAACAGAAAAGTATGAAAGTAGATAAAGTATACACAAATAATAGGTGTAGATTTATGGAACAGCACAGACCAGAATTTCCAAATATTCCCCATTGCAGAGAAGTGCTCCACAGTTTCTGACCTGGCATAAGATGAGGAAATGGGTAAGTGGGTTGTACCTTTCCACTGTACCACCTTACCTATTTCCAAAAGTAGAGAAAAGGCAGTTTTCTCTAACACAGGAGCCAGGGGACTCAAACTTGTCTGAACACACATTGCAGTTTCCTGGAGGTAAGTCTACACCATCATTAGTTCTATGCAATCCAAACTCTGTGGCAGCTCTGAATAAAATCAAGGGAACTGACACCGGCTCGACACAGACAGACACGTACCACAGAAGAATAAGGTTACTTTATAAGCCAAGGGCAGTCCAGAAGACTACCCAGCGACTACAAGATGTGTGCAAAAGTAAAACCTCTGTCTAAAACTCATTGTTCATTTTCAAACATGCAGCTCATGTATGGAAAAGAGAATTATACCTTTGTTCTTACAAGCACATTTGCAGCAAATTTAACAAACTTTAATGACATTACCTTTTAATGACAGTACAAATGAATTAATTTTCCTGATTTCATTGTTAAAATTGCATTAATGCATTTTTTCATTTTCATTATACTTCTAAGAGAGAATCCTTTATGTTCATATGTGCAGTTAGAACAATTGTATACGATGTCAAATCCAAACATTTAAGGAAAGTTCCAGTATATTAGGTTTAACCCTCATTTCTGTCTCAGTGATAGATGCAAGAATTCCAACTAGTTTAATTTTATGAACCAGTTAAATGATTTGTATTCAGAGCAACATTAAAACTCTCCATGACAAAGTGTACTTGAACAAAAATACCCTGCTTGTGACACATCCTTTACAAGTAATGTGTTTTCATTTTTCACATGTTGCATCTCATTTATTTTATTCGGGCACACATAGTTAAATCTACAAGATACGGTAAGCTTCCAATACCTTTGAAATAATAAATCATTTCTTACAGATGTTTTCACCTACTGCAAGGCTGCTGCTCATTAATCAAACATTATCAGAATCTATCACTGCCCAGTGCTAAACAGGAAAGGCACCTCATTTTGAGTTTTGACTTTTATTCACTGACCCTTATACTACCACATGCTTATTAGAAATATGGAAACCCCTACTGCATGGCAGATCTTACTACAAGGAGTTACACAAGCAGAGGCATAATTTTCTTTGAGCACTGAAGGAAAAAAAGTCAAGCTGCTCTTCAAATTGGCAACACAAATACAATCACATTTTCTTCAAAGCTCTTTTCCAACATGTAAGCAAAATGTAACCATGTAAGCAAACTATTTCTGGTATAGATCTTTTCATATCTGAAATGTTGAAATAAATATATATTAGGCGCTATGCAAGATATGTTTCATTTTTGATAAATTATTAAAATTTCATTTCTGAAAGCAGTACATGGGATACAATACATCTTTAACAGCATAATCATATAGGAGAAAATTTAAAGAAAATGACACATTGCAAGTAAGAAGTTATCTGATAAAAAATTTCAACTTCCTTGTGATCGTTGAGAAACTGCTGGACTCATGCCAATAATGCAAAATAAAATTTGCATTATTAAATTTGCTAATTTGGTCGTTACATTCTTTTTCAAAATACTGGAGCAGAAATAAAATTTGGGGAAGCAGCGCAAATTACAAGTGGTTAGGAATGAAGATTTCTGTATCTCCAAGAAACAGCTTGAATGTTTGCCAGCAAGAACACAGTCTAGCTCCTCCACAGCACTTTTACAGTATTGAGAACTTTTTATAGCCCTTTCAGTGCTAAGTCTCACTATTCCTATATGGCAGTAGAGAAGACCAAAGTCAGCCAGGAAGCCGATAGCCACAGCCTAAGTCTCACTCTCAGCAGAGCACAACACCACACCGCTTCCCTCCAGTGATCTACTGTGGCGCACGATTTATACTTGTGTTATTAACAAAGTGAAAAATTAAAGGCAATGAACGTGGCTTCCAGTTAAAAACAACTACCATCTCCTGCCACAGCTGCAATTCACTCAACTCTCCTTTAACTACACATTTTGTTTGCATATTCTGTAGCTTTCTGAATGAACACTGAACACCATACTTGTATCTATGATTATTCACTCTGCAAGGCTGATTAAACACATTCCATTCTTGCAAGCATGGCAGGTCTACAGAAGTGACTGAGCTACAATGTGTATTTTCTATGCTTCAATACAATAAAGGGCACATTCAACACATGCAAAGGCCCATATTTGCATTTGAAAAATAAGGAACCAACTTGCCAATGTAGCGGGTGTATTAAGACTTTTATGTCCCTATGATTTAAAAAGTGCTAAGATTTCAAAACTTTCTTTACTTAATTTTATTGGGCTTTACAGAGAAAGCTGTGCACAAAGAAGGCATGGATTGTAACAATTAGGGGTGATTTCTTTAGATTCTATTTACTGGGGGAAAGAAACCAGGTTTTTTAATGCAAATTAACTCCAAGCTTTATTATTAAGCAGCTACTACAGCAACAAAACAGGCAGGAACTTCATCCCAGTGATTAGTACAGACATCACAATGGAGTACCTTACACTTCTTGCACAGAGTGGTCACTGTGTCTATCTCCCCCAACTCTGCAAATTTCTTTCTGCTAGCAACAGGCAAGAACTCCAACTCTGAGTGTAAGGAGACAAAGCAGCAATTTAAAATCCCAACTTCAGGATCTGTAGTAGTCTTGAACTCAAGCTAACCACACTAACCCCTGGCATAGCAAGCCATACCCCGAGCTCATGCGCTGAAGCTGGAGAGGAGGCTGCAGGAACCGGGCTCAGCTATTGCCTCGAGCTTCCGCATGGAAGAGATCAGTTTGCCCACGGGGGCCTTCCTGAGCTTGGCATGCAGCATGTGGGGGATAAGCCACCCCACCCAGGGGAAGATCACATAATTAAAACTGCCTAAAATCTACTCAGAGTAGGCACCGCAACGCTTCACGCTTTAGACTTTTCCTTAGCCGCTAAGATTGTTTCTTCTATGATGCAGTTGCAGAATATCAAACTCAGGAGCCATGAGCAACACGAAAATGTAAAGAGCTGCTATTTGGTCAACCAAGTATGTAAAAGTCTTCTTGGGAGCATTTTTTTGGTTTAGAAGCAACCCTTATCTAACTCTCTAAAGATTAAGAAATCTTTTCCCAGATAAAAACTTAGCCATCATTTTTCATCTACAAAAGAGTTGTATTGGGCCATAACAGCAACATCAAACCCGTGTTTTCCAGCAAATAGAAAAGCAATCATGTCTAAATCACCTGTATATTGAAATAATGAATTGTGATATTTTCAACGTCTAACTACTAAACAATATACCAACTATAGTATTAGAATAACTGTTTCTTTTAGAAGGTATGTTCCGTTCTCATTTCAAAAATCCAATGTAATATAGAAATAGCTGTAAGTATTGTACTATTGAGAAATGGTCTTTGATAATGGTTAATGATTTCATCTCAATTTAAATAACAACCAGGTACTGAAAATTCACTATCTACTAAACTGTTTGAATTTATTTAAAAATACATATCACACTCAAATAAACAACTATCTATTATCATTAGTCACAAACCAACAATGTATTATTTAAAAAAAAAAAAAAATCCTAAGAAATCTGCAGCGAGTTATTTCATTACGTCAATGTAACAATAACAAACAAAACCTTGACAAATCTTAGAAATGTAGTAATACATCACAAGCTTCTACTTGGTAAGGGTCTAGTAATTTCAACACAATTGCAGCATTAACATTAAAGATGAATGGGCTGAAACCTGTTGATCTTTAAATTTTCATTATTCTTTCTTTTTTCTTCCTATGAAACTAATCACCAAAGAACATTAGAGGGAATATCATACTAGCTGTTGAACGCATTTGAACTTTCTCTAATGGTTCATGTTCAGCTTACTACATTTTTAGCCCAAATGAATGAACAATAGCCAAAGGATTTCCTGTGAAAGAAAACACTGTCAAGGACAATGTTTGGAAAATATTTCCCTTTGTTAAATAAACATGTAATTTGTATTAGCATTAGCTGAACACTCTGGGTACTTAGTATGCTTATTTCTGTCTTCTAATCTTGTAAACATTGTTTTATAAAGAGAATCTAAAGTAAATTTAGCATTCATACACTGAAAGCAGTAACAGTAAAAACAGTGAATCTTAATTACTGTATATAACCCACACCTTGTGACATCACCAAGATAGTGCCAAATTTTGAATATGGTTTGGTACTATAAAATGAGCACAGAATACTATTTATGTGACTTCATCACAAGCCTATAGGACACACCAGTATGCTACACACACCCAAAGAAATATTTGCATATATGTTAATCTTTCTTTCAGAAGACTTGCCAGGTGATACATGCTATAATATTTATATGCTCTATCCTAAATATATTCATAATATTAGTAATCATTAATATATGTATTTAAACAGTGTCTTTTAATTTCACAGTAAAAGCAACCATATGACTGGCATCTCCTAAAAATATAGCTTAAAATAGTAAAGAACAATTTTCAAGTATCATGACTACAACAAGCGGTTCAATAGCCTGGATAATATCTATCCACTCATAGGGAGTGGACATAGCAGAAAAAATATTTACATAGCTTAGTTAAAGATTACTTGCTATAGTGAAGATGTAAATTTTTCTTCTCAGATATTTGTTGCCTTTAAAAGCTACCATCCCATTAAAACTAAAAAGATCTGAAAGGTATCTCTACCATGATGGTAAACGCCATGATTGGGTACGAAAATTACAAATACTACTGGAATAGGAAAGCTTTTCAATTAATACTTTGAGCCTGAAGGAAGGACTGAGGGCACAGACCACAGGCAAAGAAGGCTACAGGTCACAGAAGGCCCTCGGACTATGATTCCCACCCAGACAAATGGAATCACTACTGAGCATGCCTCAAGTTATATGAAGGACAAAAACTGGCCTCAAACACACCCAGGATTTTTCCCCCAGAATTAGGTTACTGCCCTTCATTATACCAAAATGTTCCTAGATTAACAAAGGCCTGATTACCAAGCAATGATGAAAAGGGAAGCAGATGGCTGAGAAGCACATGACCACCACCAGCTCAGACAGAAGCCTTGAGCCCTGACCATGCCCAACAGTGGCTTCTGTGGGACCACTCTCCTGAAGCAGAGCTGACAGTGCAAGAAGATTTCCTAAAGTAATCTCAAAAAGTCCTTCAACAAGTACTACAAATCTACTGCACAAATCCAGGTTTTGTCTTAACTTGTGAAGTCAATTCAATAGGTAGATACACACCCCGATGAGTGGGCAGTGAAAGGAATATGAATCCAGGAACATTGCATTTATGAAACATAAATGTGTAAAGGAAGACTGCTTAATTTTCACTGAATTTCACTGAATTTTTTAGAGTTGGAAGGGACAATAGAGATCATCTAGTCCAACTCTCCTGCTGAAGCAGGATTGCCTAGAGCATGTTACTCAGGACTGCATCCAGGCAAGTGCATACTTTATGCCTTAAAAAAAAAAGTCCTTGCCATCTTCTCACCAATAATTAGGACTAAACAAGTGAGATTCTGATACTCTTCCTATTTCTGTACAACCTTTAAAAAAAAAACAACAACAAACAACTAAATGCAACAAGCATAGGTTTTTAATCAGTTTTTCATCGTTTGAAAGTAAGACGTAGAAAAGCAAGGAATTTCTAAACCTATTGTTTAAATTTTGTATTGTGTCAGTCTTCCTACAGTATTATGTAGAAAAAAATTTCAAAAAGTCTCTGATTGCATTAAATACCTATTTGACCATACATACTCCCCTTAGGAGGAAAGAGAGCTCAACTGAAGTTAAATGGATATGCACCAACTTACCAGCTGTGTTTTAGACGGTTGTTCATTCTCTGTCCGAATATTTAATGTGGAAGTAAAAAGATGGCAGCATAATTAATACTTGCACATCTAAAAGACTCGTGGAATGAACTTTCAGAAAAAACAGTTAAGCAAGCAAAGCTCATTTCTTTAGGTGTAAAGCAATGAAGTGTGTAACATTAGAATACGAAAATACAGTATCTAACATCACCATTTTGTTCAGCATTTTCTTATGTACTTCTCAAACATCAAAATGCTTTAAAGTAAATGCTTGAATTAACTTTTGAAAAGTGCTAAATAATGTTAGATGAATTAATCTACTAAGATATTAAAAAATTTAACTACTCTTAAAAAATATGAATCAAATTGATTTTGTCATTATATTTATATGAGCATTTCTTCAGGGAAACTATCCAGCATCTTGGAAGAAGACAGGAGAGTGTTTTGTAAAACATGTGCAGAAGAGATTGTTATGCTAAGTAGTTCTTTGGTAGGAAAGATAAGTAAATAAGAGCATGAAAATCTGTGTAATTTGCAAGTGAATAACTTAAGGATGCCCAAGGGCAGATTATTAGTATTTTTTGAAAGTGTCCTAAGACTATTAATAATAAATAAGGTGGTTTGTGCATCTGAGCCCTAAAAGCTTTCAACTGCCTGCTGCTTCCGATGTGTATTAGGAATGTTCCACCAATATCCAGAGCAGTAGTGAGGTTTGCAGAACTGGAAGAACTGCTTACTACAAATGCCAATAGTAGAAAAAGATGCCTGAAGCATAAAAATTCTTGTACTTATGTACATTTCTGCTCTCCAGGAAAGATGGTGCACTGGGAAAAAAAGTTCAAACATCTGTTATAATCATGTAGGAGCAGATTCTTTCCCAGAGTTCCTCTCCTAATATAATTATATTCCTTTTGCTTTTTAATAAGAAAATGTTTTGTAGATTACAGAGTAGCAGAAGATGTGAATAACATAAGTATTGAGGACTAACAAGTTTTGTATTAGAACCAATTTACAGTGTAATTTGTTTGTAATACTCTTCACATGATCCACGAAAAAATTAAGAAATGTTGTGTTATAGATGGGTGTGCTCATTCTCCAAGCTGTAAGCCATGAGCTAAGGCTCACCAGGAGGTAGACTATAAAGAAGTCCTATACTTGACTGCACAGTCATGTGGAGACCTTCTTCCTTGGAACTTCATTTCATGCAGTTGCAGCTCAATGTGCAGTTTTGATCCTGTTCTGTACTAAACTGCAAATCACTAGCTTCTCATGGATCTTTATAAAAAAAAAAACACAAAAATTTTTAAAATTTAATTTTAAAATTATTCTGGTTTCTGCAAGGCAATTGTGAAATATTTTGAATTGGCTTTCCTCAAATCCTGGCACTGCTCTTCATCACTGTTGCTCTTCAGACTATTCAAAGTACTCTCTCTGACTTCATGACTCATCTTGATGACTTCTTTCTCATTATATTTAATACCAAAGTCTCACAGCTTTTTGCAGCTAAATGGATTTGAGTATTTTGTTTTGTCATAATAAAACGTAGTTCCAAGTGTTTTCCCTGTCTCTGCAGCTTGTATTATTATTTACTGCATAAGGATACTGATGCCTGAAAGGCCACAGTTGTCACCATTTAAAATCCCAAGTGAAAAGTGCCATCTTTGCAAGATTCTGAGACAGTGACAACCCTTGTCAATAGGGTTAAGCATCAATAAAACCAACCCAGCAACCAAGCTAGGCACACATTTATTTTGCCTATCTAGGTGATAATGTTTCCAACAACATCATTGTTTCCTGCACTACCTTCCAACACATTATTTTTCTCCCCTGCTCGTTGTGTTTTAGCTGATCTTTAGGCTTCGGCTTCCTTGCAGCAAAAACTGTATAATCTATGAAGTGTCAAAATACTTCTGAAATTATAAAGACAAAACAACACCAAAAACCTCCAAAAATAGAGCTGAAGATCCTAAGAGCCTAAGGCCACGCAATGCCTGTACTACAGTTCCATCTTTAACCAAGATACATTATATTTTACTTGACTTGCTACATTATTGCTGAGCCAAACAAGTCTTTGCAATGAGGCCTAAAAGCATAATTTTAGGCAAGATCTTAAATGCTAAGAAACAGAAAAAAATTCTGAAAAACAACCAACCAACAGAGAAATTCTGAAGGTGTTTTCAAATGGCTCTGCCTGTAGACTCTTCCCTTTGGAGGTGATAAATTAAATAGCAAGTGAAGAGAAAAAGAAAACTCAGAAGCACAAGGTAAAACGAAACCAGAGAAGCAAACAAATAAGTGTCTGTTCACAACCTGAAATGAGAACTATTTTGAATATGACATATTTCCTCCATAAATGTCTGTGCTGGCCATGGGCCTACAGGCCCCATATGCAGATTTCATGTCCTCCAAATTTAGTTTATGAATCAGGACTACGATGCACAATTTTTTCCTATAGCACAAGCAAAATGAACATCTGTTCACTTTTTGCCATGTAGGTTTATATCTGTGTGGGTGGGTGTGAACAGAGCTCTTGATGTGTAATATTCTTCCCATCTGCACACCAGGTGGCACTGCATAGTTAATCAGAAGATAATAACAGGCATGAGGAGATTACTTACTTTTTGGGGAAGAGACAGTAAATCAATCTCACAGGGTTTTTTTTAAAAACAAGGTACATCAATGCTTGGACTTTTAATTTCTTTTTTTGGTGTGTAATTTCATTCCAATCAATGGAATCATCTGATTATATTATTGTTTGAATGTTACGTTAATTAACTATGAATGACTGCAATTATCACAAAGGTTCTTTCCACGAGGGATTTCATTTTTTTCTTTTTTATGTACGGTTTTAACCCCTGCAAGTAGGATATACCATTTAGGATACATCCAAGCAACAATCTGCTTAGACTTACTCTGTATGCTCACCTAATCTACCATTTTGCAGTATTTAACAGAACCTCTGCATGCCCTAATACAATAAAACTGACTTTATAGCAATTCAACATCACAAGATGGAGGAATAAACAAGAAAGCTTCATTACTAGTTGCATTTGCCCTATCAAGAGATGTTACCCTAGAAAGTTAGTGCTGCAAACTTAAACCTACAGACACTAAAGTGTCTAAGTGATTTCTGGGAATGGGAGCTTAAGGTTTTTTAAAATATTTTACCAATTAAAACAAAATAAATACTTTAAATATTCAGGCAATTCATTATCTTTCAATCAAAGAGTTGTATAAAAAAAACGTTTTGTATTTTCTCTTTCAAAAAGAATATACAATGCTTTATGGAGTCTTAAAAGACAGAACCATAGAATCCTGTTTTCCAAAGACTGTACCAGAACTTCAAGAAGGACGAGTAATAAAAGCCTAGTATTTCCACATTTGCTCTGATAGCCAAGTGAGACGCATACCCATAGAAATATTTTGTAAAAAACATATGTACTCTATCCTGAAAATCAACCAAGAAACTAAAAGTGTTCAGACTACTCTGTTCTCCGTAAGATACACTCTGCTGCCTTACTTTGCTGTCTCTGAGGTCCATGTGCTCTCTCCTCTAGCCCCTCACCCCACCATTGATTTCTCCCTTTGCTCTCAGCATGCTGATTCGCTATTGCCCTGAGTCTCTACGATGTTCACAGAAGGCAGCAACTGATGCAAGACCTTTTTCTTTTTTTAATAGGAAAATTTTCAAACTGCTTTGTCAGCTCAATGAAAAATTCTTCACAAACATTTCTTATCAAAAAGCAGAGTTGATTCTAGTCGAGTATGATGAACATAATCTATCAAATCTGGAAAGAATTTTTTATTTCTATGAATAGATTTAGAGGTTAGTTTTAAAACTTTGAAAGTTCACTTGGGAGATTTAATTCCTATTCATAACAAAGTAAAACCAGAAGGCTTGTAACCGGAAGATAAACAGAATTTTAAAATGAAAGTTTTCAGGACTTTAATTCTACATCTTTAATTTTTAATCTGGATTTTTAATTGCCCATTGAAATAAGGCTGAATAAATTTAGAAATTACAACAAACTAAATGACAATGAAAAGAGAACCACAAAATATAGTAGAGACTCCCAGAATATATTTAGCAGGTTGTTCCTCCCTTGTTTTGGCTGCTGCCTTTTAGTCCTGTGAAAAAATTCTCATGTGTGCTACTGGCTATCATTACCAAGATTCATGGTCTACCCTTTAACACATATGTTAATCGTAATCTGAAATCAGGACTGCTGGAGAAAAACAAAAGATTGGTCTCTTAGGTCTTTGTATGCAAAACACAAGATACACAAGATATCTCTGCTGCTACATATTGCAAAATACACATCTTTGTAGAGAGGAACTGAGAGGACATGAGAGTAATTGATGGACAGGGAAGAGGCAATTCACATACTGATCCTCTAGAAAGAAACAGAATTACAGTATAAGGAACTAGTTGGATGCAGCACAGTTAGATAAGGCAAAAAACAGATTGAAGGAACTACCAAAACCAAAAATGGTAACAGGCAATCCTGGAACTGAGTTTCACCTGCCATTTGTGCTGAGGTTCTGCTATGAGGGCACTGTTGGCTTCCAGTGTGCCATTGCCCAGATTGATGTCTTTCATTACTGCTCATCCAGGTAACTATGAAAGCTTTTCCTCAGATCTAGTCTTTGCTAGTTCAACATATGTCCTTGTAACCCCAAATTCCACATCAGTCTCTACAACATTATACACACAGTTACAGCCTAATTGGGAATGATACAATGGTGCAAAATAGTATGGAGGTAAGGTGGGACTCAAATTGAGACACCAGAAGTTGCTGGTGACACATAATGGCCATCTGTTCATTTTCAGGTCTAGTACAAGGTGTTTTTCTGAGCTTCAAACAGTGACCCATACGCACCATACCTACTGGCTGGAGAGAGTCTTTTACCTTTAGATACACCATCATAGTCTCAATGCTTCAGCAAGCAAAGACTTGAGGCTAAGCATCTTTTTTATTATTATTTATTTTAGAGTAAGGCTGTTAACCTCTAGCCATTTGTGAACTCCTTAGGAATTTTTTACCCTTCCAGTTTGAAACACAGAAAATACAGACTAGAGCACACTTTTAATACCTTTCCAAACTGCTGTCATAAAAAACCTTTGCTATTCATTTTTATTCAATAGAATCACTTGCTAGAAGTGACCAAACCTCCGTCACCTGCACTTAACCTTCCATAGACCCATCTGAAGAGTGTCCTTTCCCTACCTCATGTGACATTCCCAGAGAGCAATAGATTTTCCCTGATGCATAACTGTGAGGAAAATAGCTTTCAAAGTTCTCCTTGCAACTCCACTGCCCTATGTGGCTGGTTATTTACAAGTGCTCTTCCATTTCATGAATCACACATGGACTCTTGTACAACCCTGACTGATAAATTCTTGAGTTCCATCTCATTTGCAAGATTAAAGGTGAGCTCTTCAAAGTCATATTGCTACGAAAAAATCCTCTCACAGTGTACTCCCTCACCCATGAGGGACACATCCATTCACTTTTCCTTTCTTCCACTAATAAAGAAAATTGAAAATTACCACATTTATTTTCCATCAAGGTACAGATTCATTCATAAGAAAATTTCAGCCTTTACAAAAAAAAAACCCTAAATCTTCAATTTTATGTAAACAGTGTTCTGTAATTATTTTACTCCCATGATTCAGGGTAATGTTCAAATGGGACACTTCATTGAGTATATGTTTGTTCAGAAGGCAAAGTGAACAAAAAGAAATACAGTACAGACTCATTATGGAAAAGTAGCTGCTATTGAGAGTTTATAAATGCTCTATTGCATTAATATAGCTAACCCTAGAAATCTGTAACCCCTTGGTTTCTCCTCCATTTTTCACTACTAGTATGGAAGGCCACATTACTGTCCAGTGCATTACACAGTACTGTAAAAGACAGATGACAGGCAGATACAGGGGTACAGACAGGGACCAAGTTCATCATGAATGCAAGGTAGCTTCAAATAACAAAATTTTGTAGGAACACATAATCCTTCATTAGCATTTATACCCTCTGTTTCCTAATACAATCAGTGAACACATGGTTTACAGGAGAATTATGCTTCAGATATCGTCCCTTGTTTATTAAAATTCTGGCTGCGTCTGTTTACCTAGCATCTGCACAGCACACTGTTGTCTATATATATTTCTAACCAATAATATTTTGTATTAGGATAACTTTATTAAGGTCAGAAAATAAACCCATACATAAAACAAACATACCAATCCTATGTGTAGTGCTCAGTGGTCATTTTTTGCTAACCTTTACTTAAATCATTATTTTAAATGTCTGAGTCAGAAATGCAGGAGAATCGTACTGATATTCCAAAAATAACTGATTTTTTTTTTTTTCTGAAATGCTAAATTTTCAGAAAACAAATGTATATTTGTTAATTAATCCCTCATTGGTGAGATTTTACAAAGCAGTTTGAAAGACATAGATTAAAACAATAAAGAAGATGTTGGACAATTGCCTTGTCCACTATTACATCAAAATATGACACATCAGAATTCCTATGCATGGAAGGTCTGTAACAATGTTAGGATTTAGGATCATAAAAATCTCAACACTGTACTATAATCACATGACACAATAGACCTGCAAAGCTTATTATACTGCATACCCAGATGGTAAACAACAGTTGTCACTGTACTAAGAATTACATCTCTGTAATCAATAATAGGAAGGAGGAACAGTTGGACAACTTGTTTCCTATTATGTTCACTTAGGCAACGTCTAGATCAATAAAGAGCATTAAGCCTCATACCAATTGTAGACGATGCTTGCTCAACATGCCTATCATATGGGAGCAACGGGTCCAGCTGTACTTCAAAATACTTGTAAATGGATAACAATTCTAATCTAACATTAAAAAAAAGCAGTGATTCAAATAGCAGGAAGGTGCAGAACTTTAGCATATAAGAGAAAACAGACCTATGATGCCAGTTTTAGTATAAGTCAAAGTCAGCTTATTTTGTTAACCCATCCCGTAATTACATTTCACTGCAGCCTATCTGAAGGATGTTACATGTTTTATATGGAGGTAAGAAAAAAAGCAACCAAGCATGGTATCACTGGCTTACACATAGACTCAGTAATTATGTGGGTATAGTAAGCTGTTTGCAAAAACTGAATTTGTGTATCGCTCTAGACCAATATGGCAATTAATTACAAGTAATTTTTTAGTTCATCCATTTTTTAACTATTTAAACAAACAAAAAATCAACCCATTCAGCTATATTCTTGTATTCCAAAACTATCATATAAATCTGAAAATTTTAACAAATAACTGTCTGAAGAAGCTTCCTGCTTTTTAAATTTTCCTTATATTCCATACTTTCACAATGCATCAAATTGAAACTGTCTCACATCATACTGTTAACGCAGATACAAGTCCCAGTTTATTCTTAGACAGTATTCAATTTCAAGATGACGAAACACAGGACAGTGAGCTCTTCTTACCTATTCCAATAAAAACCGCCTCATAGCCATCTTCTTTTAAGGTACGGAGTGTCATCCCATCCACTGCAAGGCCTTTACTAAAAATTATCTGAAAGAATTAAAGATTACTTGCTTTCAATGTGATAATGTGAAAATAATTTCTATCGTGTCCTGCATACAGACATCTCGCAGGATCTTCTAGTGAACAAACAGAGCAAATAAATTTTTTCCCCTCAAGCCAGGCTTAAAAGGCCAGACTGGCTCTGATTTAAGCAAGCGGCCCAAACTACATAGGGGTAAAAGGTACGTTCAGATTGTACGCAAATGGGAGCCGCCACGGCCTAGCTTGTTTCTGCTGTAAGCTAAAACAGTTAAAGCAAGCTAAATAACCAAACGAAGCCTGTCTATGGAACACAATACTGAAGTAAAGCTGAAAATGGCAGTTTTCTACTGTGAATAAATTGCTGTATTTGGTGCTGACTACGAAAAGTCATATTCCCATGTGAAAAGAAGAATTTAAGAAACACGATGTGGAAGCAAGAACCTCCCTTATGAAATATGCCCTAAAAGGATCACCCAGTACACCAACCGACAAACAAGCAGTTTAGGTTATCGCAGAAACATTAGTGAAAGTATGAGCCTCTAACAGAGGCACGTGGTAGGCCTCCAAAGGTGCAGAAGGCAATGCCAGTCCCAAAGGAAGGATGGTATTGCTTTGTGCTGCACTCTCGAAGCTCACAGCCTAAATTTTGCACTGAGACCACTATCTAGAACACTTCTATGCCAAAAACCCTTATAGTAAGCCAATGGTGCTTTTGTGGATGCAGAAAACCTGCCTGCAAAAGACTGGGCCAGAAATGGCATTAAGTCTCAAGAATGTTCTGTGCAAATTACAGTGTGCCTTACTTGCTCGTAACGAAGCAGACTGTTCTGCATGGTAAACTAACAAAGGTTTCCAAAATTATGAATGAAATCAGTTTTGATTTAAACTTGAAATTGTTAATTCTAGTTTAGACAAGCAACAATGCCCAGAGTACACTGATTGGTGTCCAAAAAAAAGTAAAGGTAATAAAAATGCATCAATAATCTATGTTTATTTCAGTTCAACTACTGTTTACTTCCAGAAGCACAACCTGAAAAATACTTGCAGAGTAATGTTCCACCAGCAATCCTCCTTTAAGCATCCACTGCACAGGTGGAGCAACTGCAGTTGTTATAAGAGTGAGATGAGGAAGAGTGTTTGCTGCGTGTTCAGCAAACCAACTATAGCAGTCTCCGGTGTAGAGGTCACGCAATTGAAGATACACACGCCTTTTGCTCTCTCTCCTAACCCTAAGGCTTTTGAGTGCATAAAGTCTGTGTGATTCCTCTTCTGACATTTTGTACATCTTGACATGGATATGTGTGTTTTTATTTCTGTACTTTAAACTCTCTGAACTTGAACATTTTCCCCCAGTGTTTTTATATCACTTGTGTATTCACTTTACAAAATGCCATGTTCCATTGTGTAAGCACTATACTTGGTGATCTTAACAGTTTCATTTTCATGTGATTGTATATCTTGTTTGTTATTGAATCTGCCTGTATTCCATTTAATATATTTTTCCTACTCATGAGTTAAAAAAAAAAAAAAGGCAGACGTAAAATACAGTGTATAATACTCAAAATGTATACTAAATCTCCAAATACAAAAATATGTCAGTTTTTACCAAAGATGCAAAAAGCCATGTACAGCTGTAATCCTTTCAAGAATACAGACTACATCCTCACCAGCAACAAAATACACTCCATGAATTGTCACTACATTTTTTTATCCTATTGTGTACATATGTTATGAAAACCTAATGAAGGAATTTAAATGGCAATACTATTTTATGTGGGGATTCATAATACTCCTAGGGCCTAGCTCTGTAATCCTTATTCAGCTGACTAATTCTGACTAATTTCAGTACAATTACTTGAATAAACAGCACTACTGAGCATTTACACAATACAGCACCTTCCACCACAGATTTGAAATGCTTTAAGTAAACATCAGAAAATATTTCCAGCTTATAGAGGCATAAAGCTAAGGTACTTAGTTAACCAGCTTGCCAAAGGGTCAATTGCAAACCAATGGCAGAACTTGGAAGCAAATTTACATTGAGATTCTCTGCTGCACTTCAAAACTGCCAAGGACTTCAGGTCAAGACGACATGGTGGCTGTATGAATCCATTCTAGAGACTTCATCATAAAAGGGAGCCCCAGGGGACTGAGTTTTGCAGAGGGTTCCCAGGAGCCTATGGCCAGCAATTTTGTCTAAAATTGTCTCTGCTCTGTTTTTAGCCCCAACTCTAGCTCAATCTCCATTCTGTCAGTCTTTTCAAGGGTTGCAAAGGGATCTTTAGAGCAGAAAAATAGACTTATGGTACATCTTACCAGCATTTTTATAAAATCTGGGCAGCATGAGGCTCTCACTTGGGTCTTGTGACCACAGTCTACTGCTTTTATGATATGAACCAACACAGAAGATTCCAAGAAGAATTTCTTGCTTCACTGAATGCTTTAGTATCATGTTAAAAATATACTATCCCTCCTGGTACTCAAAAATTTGATCCACTGATGCATTCTACATTTGTAATTTCTATTAAAATGTGCAGCAGTTGCAAATACTATCTAAATCTTCAGCTCGAGCCCTAAATTACAATAAAGCAATGTTCCCATTATCTATAAACAACACACATTTGTTTAACAGAATAATGCATAACTATTGCTTTCCAAGAAGTTGAATGACTGTTATTGTTTATAATAGATGATCATGTTAACATTTTGTTTAATTTGATGCATTTTATTATGAAATTAACTTGGATGCAAGACTGTATGATAAACCATTAAGAAAAAAACTCAGGGAAAGGGAACAAAAGGAGAAGTATCAAATATGAATGTTTTAAGTAGTGCCAAACTTGCATGAAAAAAACTCGATTAAAAAAATCAAATCATTCCAATAGCTACATTGAACCCCTAAAGCAATTTAGGAATTTGTTTCTTACAGACAATTAATCACATGCAGGCATGCCAGATGAGAACTATTGATTGCCCTTTTCCAAACTAGTGGCATTCAGACAGGAGACAGACAAATGCCCTGAGCAAGAGGAAGCATCTTCCTGCCTCTGTCTAGCGTAGCTTTTAATTGTTCTTTACTAATGTGCATGACATTTTGCTGTTAATCTTTGGCAGAGTTCTTGTTCTTTTTTCCTTGAGCTATATATAGGCAGGATGTATTTTTCATTACCTTCACTCCAAGATCCTTCATAAGCTCAGCTTCAAAATTCACTACATCATACGGCAATCGGAACTGGGGGATTTCAGACGTACTAAAATAAATAAAAAAGCTTGTGAAATATTTCCAGCTATCAGGAAGAAAAGATTTTTTTATTTCTTAAACATTCAATACTTATAACAAACCTCAGTTAATTTTCACGTATGTGAATGGAAATGTGCTGAAGCTTGACTGTTGGCATTTTTAAATGGTTAGAATGACAAAACAGCATTATTCACCCAATGCTAAAAATATAGGCCAAGGCAGCAGTACACCTTGAGGCCAATCCTGCCCACGCTTGCAGGTAACCATTTAACATTTGTTAAGCTTGGGTCCAAAAAAGCTTCAGGTCTATTCCTTTTGTTCACCAGAATACGTAACGCTAAACAAACTTAAGACATCTATTTAAGAAAAGATATCATGGCTACTAAAAGTGATCTTCTATCAAACATTTGTTAAGCTATTCAATAAAAAAGAATCAAATTTCCTATACATTTTTTTTAAAAGTGTTGCATATGCTATTTTGAGCAATGGTATTTAAAACTGTACCCTCCTCCATTTTCTACTTTATACATTTTTTTATGATCATTCAGGATGGACAAAGTCAGTAATTTTCTATCAGCTCTTGGTTTCCAGTCTGTTTTTTGATGTCATGTTTATTAGCTGTCTTTTTTTCTCCTGGGGAAGTTTAGGAATGACATTTTCAAATTCCCAGAATCACAGATCTCCTATATGGAAAAACTGCAATGCCAGCACAGGATCTCAGTTTATATCTACTAGTACAGATGTTTTATCTCCAGTGAAAGGACATCTGCTTATGGTGGTTCAAAGTCTCAGCTGTGAAACACATTACAGGTAAACACGGTGAAGTTCTATTTTAGATATTTTTGTTCCAAGAAGGTAAAAAAAACCTGACTCTGCAGAAAAGCAAAAGCTTCTCCCCCAGATATTTCTAAGCATCAAACAGCCTAATCTGTTTTGAAATTAATAGATCTATAATTTCCATAACAAAACATTGGCAGAAGAGATTCACTGTGGCTTTATTTTACGTACTGTTACTGACCACATAATCTTTAACATCTAACTTTGACAGGCCAGAAGGATTTTATTTACTTTAAGTTGCATCAACTTCAATTATATTGATAAGAAACCGGTATTTCTCTTTATAATTTCTAGTAATGGCCCTTTTTTACCTTTCCTGAGCAGCGTACAATGTAAAAGTGTTCTAAATATCAGATATAATGAATGTCCCATGACAATACAACTTTCACAGGTCATGCTAAGTAAAAAGGTGTCTGAGGCAGAAACTAATGTATCATTATGATTCTGCAACAGAGATTCAATAAAGAAATCTAATTAAAAAATGAAAGTTGTATTTTCCAAGCCACCTATATAGTTGTCAAAGGCTTGTCATTTCCCTGACTCTTAGAAGAATGCAGAAGAGCACCGGCTGTATTACATCACTGTCAGAATTTGTAAACAACTTTTTTCTCTTACTAAACATTTAGTTACAGTTTTGTGATGTGGAGTATACCCACATATATATACATATAAATGTACATAGATATTCATATGCAAATACACACAGTTCTGTGGGGACACACACACACACATTTACCATGTTTCCAGGCCGCATTTTATGAAAGTCAACTGGTACATCAGTAATTTTGATACAATTTCTTTCAGCAGCCGAAGACAGTCTCTGACTCCGCAATGAAGAAGCAGGGGGGAAGAAGGAAAGGGGGCAGAGGTGCAGGAGGGACGTAGTGGATAGGAACAGTGCCCCACAAATTCACCTCCTCAAATCTGATCCAAGTTAGAGGTGCTTGGGCAGGTGCTTAGTGTTTCTCAGTGATCCCAAATTACTTTTGCTCAAGGGATACCCCTTTGGCTAGTGAGAGAAATATGTTGTAAACCAGTGGCACAGCTAGGAGCATGAGCAGAGAAGCCTGTTCGTGGTCTCTAAGCAAAAGCATGATCCGCTCATGGCTACTCTGTTATAAAGCATAAATTTTACACAACTGGTGAAATGTAGGAAAACCTAATCATGAATGTGAGAAATTTAGACATGTTCAGATAACCACAGACTTATGCCATGCTTAAATATCACATCATAGGAACTACAATCACTGGAAACCTTTCTAGTGTCACAATATTATTAAAGTTAGCTATGATGTAACATGTATGTGAAGGAACATCCTAGTTAAAAACACTTTTACTTTGCTATGCCTTTTTAAAAAAGGGCACAAGCACTGTCCTTCCAAACAGCTGATTTCAAATACAAAATTAATTTGGTCTTGTTAGCCATTTGCAATAGTTTATGAGGCCTTGAAAACACACCCATCAATAACCTAAACTTGTTAAAAGATGTACTGTGAAGCCTTACAAATGAAATAATGGATGATTACTGCCACAGGCCAGCCTCCCTTCTGTTCCAAGATTAAAGTAAGGACAAGGCTTTTAAACCAGATGTGAAACTTTCTAAAATGAATGGGAGTAAAATTTGACCTTGATTGCTATGTGTATTTAAGACCCAGAAAAAAGAAATACATTTTAAAATGCACCGTTTGACCATTATGGATACTAACAGAACATATAAATATACAAGTACACGGTAAGCAACTGCTGCACTGTACTGTAAGCAGCTGCAGAAAGTACTGTATTTTATTGTGGAGTCCAACCTGAGTCTAACCTATCACTCAGTAAAGCTTCATTGTTAGAAACGTCTCATTATTTCTTACTATTTTACAGTAACAAAACTGATTTTATATCTGGTATTTATGAAAATGCGCTGCTCAACAGGTGAATAGGTATTTCACATACTAAATTTGCAATCCTCTATGACAACCAGTCGAAGTAAAACAGCTCCACAGTTAAATGCCTATGTATTAACACCTTGATAATTTGGTAGGATACTTCTGAACCTCACTGGGAAAAATACAAGTAATCAGTTCAACTTCTCCATCATTGATTCTCTATCTTCCGGAGCACTGAATAAGTATTTGACATTATGACATTATGGATCAAATTCATTAATGGTGTCAACTCTATTGATTTAAGTGATGCTGCACTGAGAAATGCAAGCATGTCATCCTTCTTTCTCTCTCTCTGTTTCTTTTCATTTTTTGTCTTGTAAACACTTTAGTATAAATGTATCTTCAACATATAAAATTTGATTTTGAATGGGTTGATATTCACTATTCAGTTCTTGAAATATTCTACCTTATACTTAAGGATTCCAAAGAATTTCTAAAGTATGATCTCAGCCATTGTTACAGAGGTAAAAATTCATCTTCTAGTGTAGAGGACACAACACCATGCAAATATCAGCCAAGCATTCACCATACAGGAAAACTGCAAAGGTACGTTCCTTTGTGTATTTGTAATTTGTTGAGGGTTGAGAATTTAGGGGCTGTATTTCACCCTTATGGTATGGTTTACTAAAGCTGCAAGTCCAGGCAGACATGATGGATTTATTCACTGTCACCTTTCTCTGCATGAGGTAGTTCATGAAAGCATTCAAAATTTAAAATCCTCCATGAAATTACTATCTGTCTAAAGCATTTTAAACATCTACTAATTCTTTCACTATGTATGGCTACAAGTATTTCATCTTGTTTTAAAACTTTTGGACAAAAGGAAATGGTTCCTGACAAACTTTTCTAAAATGTTAATTTGATAATAACAATCGCACCTTGGAATTTTAGAGGTCATTTGAAGAGAATTTAGGAGATAGCCAACAATCTCAGTTAAAGCTTGCCTGTAGCTGTACCTATTTTAACTTGAATGATAAATTATTTAAATAAAAAATAAGTTTTCCAGATCTGAACTTTTCTGTTTTCTTTCTTAGGTTAGGGTAGAGGGAACCACATTTGCACAGTATTTTTTGCTAAGCTTTCTATAATCATCGGAGACAGTGCTTGTTGTAATTGTTTTTTACCTTAAACCACCAACGTACTCCTGCTTTTCAAATATGGTGATGTTTGAATAGCCCAATCGAGCCAAAAAGGAAGCACAACTTAAACTTGCAGGTCCTGCACCAATGAGAGCTATCTTCACATGATAGGCTTCAGGCATATCTTCCAGAGGAGGTAAGGAAGGGTTTCTGATCTGAGGAATATTCATAGCCTTGAACACCTGAAAAACAATACATTCAACAGGTTACTTTACATTTTCTCCTTATATTTTATTATGAATAACATGATGGAAGCTTGTGTGAGTACTGTCACATATTGATGTATTATTGCAGATCACTTCATAACATTACAGGGATTCCCAAATGACATGATGTGTGCATCTGAGAGGGCTGTTGTAGTTGCAGGGTTTGGTCCTTCTATGGTCTTAAAAATGTCTGAAGTCAGATCTTTTACAACCATAAATTTTACAGAGCAAATGGAGCCAGACTACCAGTAACAGAATAGTAATACAAAGTCAGGCAGATGGCAGAGAATTTCTGTAACACCAAAAATTTCCTTCCAAACAACATTCAAATTCTTCTTACTACTAGAATATTGTTCTTGTGAATAATGGAAAGGATTACAATGCCAGAGAAGAGGCTTTGCTTCTTCAAGAAACTTCTTGTGTGATCTTGCATAAATCAAAAATGGCTTGGCTTTTTAGAGGTGGTAGGTAAACAATCTTAGGTGGCTTTGAAACTTTTTTTCAGGAACAGCCTCTCATCCTCAGTGCTATATTTTCAAAGGTAGCTCATGCTTTACATGACTCCTCTTAGATAATTCTAATAGAACTTATTTCATGTTAGTTGCTCATCTCTTTGAGATGTTCTCCACTTTTTAATCAGGTGTCCAAAAGCTGTAGGCATACCTGAAAGTTACACTGTTCTGACTATGCCTGAATTCTTCATCTGTAAAATGGTGATGAGCTGCTCCATTCTCTCTTGACTATGATTCTACGACTATTAAAAGCACTTTTGGACAGTCTCTGACCACTGTTATGTATAGAACAGCACAATTGACTCTTAACCTAGTTCAAATGTCACAGAGTTTATGTCAGATTTACATTAAATCAGTTCTTTGCTTAGGCACACATGTAAGAGGCTAAGGCAGACATAGTCTACATTTACTGAGATAGACTTCACTATCCTATGCATTTACATACATTGTAGGGAAGGAAAAGAGTCTCTATCTTGCATAACCTATAAAAAGAAAGAATAGACGCACAGCCCTTGCAAGCTACTAAAGATTAGGAGCATGGAAGAGCAAAGTTACATCTTCATTTTATTTCAGGCATTAGGGGGAAAATATTTAATGCAAGGAATTTACCTTTGTAGCAGAAGCAAAATATTCTACCAAAAGCATACACCAGTTCATTGCACTGAGATTCTCAGTCATATCACAAACACTTCAGGGCACCTCAAAAACTGCCAGAAGACAACATTCTTCCTTAACTATTTAAACGAAGAACTATGTTCCACAAGTACTAACTACTCCTCTGAAATACATACATTGTCATTTGTCTTAGTAAGTAACATATTTAAGCTATTTAACAAGTTTACCAACATTTTTTACTTTCCTTAGAACTCGAGAAGCAAAGGTTTTTCAGGTTAAACTTTAGCAACTCCACTCGTGAATAGAATTTTTCATTTAAATTTTGAATCAATGTTCATTTTCTTCATGTGCACTTGAGCACTCATGCTAAATAAACCAATGATTAATTCCTTCCCCCTGTAAAATTTCTGTGTCAAATTCTCCCAGTCTTTGTAAATTGACATAGCATTTTAACAAACTGCAAGAAGCAAGAGACAGATAATTGTTTTTAAAAAAGAATCATTTAAACCTGACAATTCATACAATATAGGAAGGTTTAATGTGGTTATTAATGGATTTCACAGGCTGAAAAGCTTATATTGTACCGTGAAACTAGACTGTGATAACCAAAATGTAATATTTTTAAAATGTCTGCGCTGTTACATTCACACAGAAATGGCTTGAATGATACCAAATTTCCATTAAAGTCTCATGCAGTTGTTTTCAGAAGGCTACTCAGTAAGACAAATTGTATAACTTGCATATTTAATTTCTATATTGAACATTATGAATATACATATGCTTAATAAGTTTATCACTAAATTTACTTTATTGTTAACATAATTATTTTTCTATTTATTATTGAATAGTAACACCCATCAACCAAATGTTATACTAAAGTGCCACACTACTGTAGTGCAGTGTTAAGCTTCAGGAACCAAGCACTCATGCAGGATATCCTTGTAGTTCAGGCTGAATGGTCAACTTCAATTCTCCCTATTTGCAAATAGGGTGAAACTGTCTTTATGCAGCACAGCCAGCTTGTGCAGTGATATCTTGCCATCTGGAATTCAGTGGCAGTTTTGCATATTAAGGCTGGCAGGGTAACTGTGTGAAAATAGCAAACTGCTTCAATGCATTTCAAAAGATTTTCACTCACCTCATGGTGAAGTTTCCCTACACTGTAATTCACCTAATTAAATATCACTGAATTCTTCTGTACAAAACCTTTGGTGTGCAGAGATGACTACTTTGCAAGCAAGTGTTCAATGCCACATTACACACAACTGTCCTCTTCAATTTTAATCTGCTCAGATTGTGGTCAGGATGCAAGTTTAATATAATTGGCTTTCTTTTCCACCTTCCCTTCAAAAAGATTATTTCATTTTTGTTTGGACGGAGTTTTTCTTTTGTTCTGCAGTGCTTTTTATCCAAAACTCATTTAGGAAAATGAGACCAAATAATGAATTTTAAAGCTGAATCTCTCTGTGGAAAGACTGAAATGAAAGACATCAGCCCCATGTCTACCTTTCCTTCTGTCTGTCTCATAGACAAACAAAAGAGATTAGTTAAATTATTAATAGACATTAGCAATGCTGGGCATTTATTCTTTAACTTTTTATCAAATAATATGCAATCATTACTTCACCATCCAGGGCCCATTCAAACTAAACCCACACATATTCCATCCACTTCTTATGCTTCCATGTCCATTAGGGTCCATAGAAATGATATCCCAGTTTACAAAAAGATTATGGAGATTGTGTCCTCAAGTGAGATACAATTTGACCAAAACGAAACAGGCAATCTATTGTGCTAAAGTTCCAACAACCGAAACAAATTATCTCTTGATTCAATTATTTGTAACTTATTACAGTTTCCCTATTTGCATAACTTCAGAGTGTAAAGGTGTGACCGTCCTCTCCAGTGTGATATCTGGGTGTTTGTTCTCCCTTGTAAATCAAACATCCTTTCACAGCAGTGGGATTGGCTCTTGTTCCAAAATATTCAGTATACTCGACAAAGACCACAATTCCAGGCACTGTATGCAAATACAAGTTTGTATTAAGGTTCCACGATGTTTCCCTCTTAAGCAAACTATGGTGGTTTCAAAGGCTGAGCGTCTGACCCAAGTTTAATTTTCCTGGAAAGTTTTAGCCAACTCAATTTAGCTGTTTTTCAGAATGCAGATGAAGAAAAGCTTATTGTTCTCCTCATTTAATATAATTCTGGTTCTTTTCTTTACCACACAACTCTAGTATTAGCATGTTTTGATGAAAAGATGTGACATTTGGCAGAGAGTGGCAGGTGACTCAGAGAAATGCATTTTGCTAACTTGATGAAAATTATTTTATGGCATAGTAAGCGTGATTTAAATGAACCTAAAACATTTAAAACCATTAGAGCAGGTTAGAACTGTTATTCAGAATGATTACCTTGATTTTTATATAAATTAGAATAAATTAAAGTAACTGACTTCAGTCACTTTTGAGTCTTCTGATTAGAATTTTTGTAAGAGAAATATACTGTAGATACCTTTCTCTCCCTTTCTGAAGAATTCAAGTATGGTCAGACAGTGTTACTCTAATCCACATTTATTTAAAATTATCTTTAGACCATGAGAACAAATGTGTTAAATAAAATAGCAAATAGACTGAAAGTTTAACCTCAATGTTAAAATGTAAAAAAATCCTTTCCCTAAACCTCTGGAACTAGACAGGATGCTAAAAAGCACATTTGGTAGCCTCCAAGACATACACAGAAGATCACATTTCTTAAGTAATACAAAAAACCAGGGAAAATTGAAGGAGCTGTGGGAAAATTTAATCTTTTAGTAACATCATTTTAAACTTCATAGCTAAATCTTTTATATTTTTGAGGCATAATGCTTGCTTCCATGCTTAAAAGACAATAGAAGTAAGTTTATCAGTCAGGTTTGACATTAAATATCCTTCACTAAGATGATGAGATACCAAACAGCTACTGACATAGACATTAGCATCTAGCTTGTATTTATTTTAGTGTGAAGCATATTAGTATATTTTGAATTGTTATCAGATTTTGCTAGTGCACAAAAAGAAAAAATATCAGCAATGAAATCAGCAACATTTGGGAACTGTGTATTAGTTTCACACTTTCCCACTGGTTTCCATGGATATTTTATCTGTAGGTTGGTTTACATTAATATGGGGCAGTTCAATATTTAAAGGAGAAGATAATATTCTGCAGATATTTTAATAAAAAATGAAGCAAATTGCATGCACAGTAATCTTTTGAAGTTGTCAAATTACATGATCACACAATTAATTTCATTTAATTATACTGGATAGCACAGGATGTACAGCAAGTGGATTCATAACATGAGCTAGTTATGAAAACTTGTTGATCCTCCATCTGCAAGTTAACAGCTAAAGTTGCAGTACTGCAAACTTTTATGCAAGTAGGTGAGTGTTGACAAAACTAGGGCCTAAAGTGTCTCAATCAAGACTTTTCAAACCTCCATAACAACTATACATTAACATTATCCCAGGCCTAAGAAAACCCATGAATCTCAGACATTGCAGAGTCCATACCTCAACATATCATGACTCCCATCACTAAAAAGGACATAGCAACATTCATGTAAATGCCTTAAAAAACAAAGAGAGTTTCACGTTGGTAAAACATGCTTTAGAGAAGTTTATTTAGCTTGTCCAAATATCAGCAAGTCTTTCACCATTGGTCTGAAAAATCAGAAGTCCTCAGATTCATCCTCTGAACTACTGTAAAAGGCTGCATGATCCCTTTCAGACAAGCCTAAAATTTTATAATTGATTAGTGGAGACTTCAACACGGCTTAAAAGAGAAAATAACCTAAAGAAGTGTTAAAATAAGAATTCATACATATAGAGTTTTCTTTCTTTTTGTCCTGCTAAGTTTCCCAGAAAAAACTTCCTCTGCGGATGCAGAACGCCCATTCGAGCTGGCAATGGTGAGAGGCCCAGGCAGAGATCCTAAGGCCATCCAACTGCAGGAGCTGCAGTTCCACGAGAACCACCTTCTCACCCCACCTATGTTAAGACTGATCAGAGCTGTCCATATGTCACTAAAAGAGGGATCCTGAGCCTGAGGGCACAGCACGCCCCTCCATGGCAATCCCTCTGGGCAGCTGTTGCTTCCTTGCCTGTGGTGGGTTGGTGGAGAAGGGAGGTTCAGTACTCAGAGGGGGACTCTCACCAGAGCTCACTTTCCAGAACAGGTTAGCCCCTAGGCTAACAGCAGGTTAGCTCATACAATGCATCTTTCAGGAAAAAAGCATCTCACATTTTCTTTTCCAATTTCTTTCTGCTGCAACAGCAGCCAGAAGATATGTCCGGATAGGAACAAATCACCAGAACTGTAGCTGGCACAAGAGTCACAGTGCTAAATGATCTAGTATTTAAATCTAGTATGCAGTGATTAAAATAATACATTTTCTATTTAGCTTGTGCTGCTCCATTCAGAATGACTAACCAGAAACACAGGAGAACCTTTAGATTCAGTAATGTCTATCCAGAAATGTCAGATTTTGAGGGCTTCTTACTAATACTACAGTAGACAATGTAATAGATCACACTTCTTTTTTACTGCAAGCTTACAAACTTGTACTTGAGTAACCAGTAATTCTAGTTTATTTTGTGGCACTGACAGCCATATAGCTCATGCTTGTATGTATTGTCACTGCAATCTCAGTATATTTTTACTGAACTTGTGTTCCAAAACCAGAGATGTTTCCTGATTCTAAAGTACTTGGGCAAAGGAGGCAGATAAAGACATTAATATAATTTTGACCTGTGCAGTAGCAGGTGTAACCTGCGCTTGACACTCATCATTTATAATACTGAGCTTTTACTCCATGTTATTCTCTAGATGCAACAGTTACCGTGGTAACTGCATCCCACTATACACATTCTACATCACAAATACAAATGGACATTTCCTTTTTTTCCACTTGAACACTTAATTTTCAAAATTCACATTTTTTTTCAGACTTGGATTACAATTTACTTTGAGTATTAGCCAAACATAGTTACAAAACTATACGGAAGGGCAGAAGGAAAATTCAGGAGGCGTTAGCTGCCTTTTTTTTTTGTTCTACCGTATGCAAGACAAATATTTTTACAATTAGGGAGTTTTATCTGCAGTATGAACAGATGATCAGTCATTGTTCAGAAGCACAAAGGGGCATACGTCATACCCATATATTTTCCATTTTAAACCCACATTCCTGCTTTACTGCAATTTTATCCTTTATCTCAGCTAGCAGTTGTGTCTTTTTATTATCGCTCGCTCTCCTAATGCATCAAGTGTAAGATCCTCAGACTAATTCCAAGGAAAAAAGTCTAAAACTGGATTTATGCACAATGGAGTTTTCAGTAAATAAGACCCTGTGGGAAAAACTATTACACAGTGCATGAGAATTACTATGCAGCTCTCATTAAGAGTAACACATGTTGCACGCCTAAATTACACAATTTGCTAAGTTACTCACATAGCTAAAGCTGTGAACACACTTCACTTGCAGTATCTGGGCCAACTTTTGTACAAGCAGTATACTATTTTCTTCAGTATTTTAATCTACATTTTTATAATGATTGTTACTTGGAAGCACTCATACCACTTTTTTTTCAACTATACATACTTTCATAGTAAAATTTAACTGAATGAAAGCTAAAAAAAGTTTTCATTACA
This sequence comes from Tringa tobata, assembly GCA_033628505.1. NCBI lineage: Eukaryota > Metazoa > Chordata > Aves > Charadriiformes > Scolopacidae > Tringa > Tringa tobata. Next base: position 6,009,943 of record JAHREE010000157.1, on the reverse strand, counting down.
AAAGTGATTGCCTATTATTACTAATTATGAGTACTACAATACATATGAACTCTTTGTTAAACAGCAGTAAATCTAAAGGTTATTAACAACTAATTTTAACATTTTAGGATACTACACAAATATTAAGGATAATAAAAGTTACTGAAATATTATTTTTGTTAGACTGCTAAACAGAACTGTATAAGAATTTTATTTAGTTAGTACTCTTGACATTAATATCACTTTAAACAAACTTGAAACATTAGGAGCAAAGCCATTGTGAGCTATTCACCCTCTCTGCAGTTTTCATATCAATCATTGTGCTAGCACTGAGCTTTTCTAATAGATTTCTAAAGATTTTTGAAGAAAAATGACAGATATTTAGCATTATCTATCAAGCTATAATTCCTCTCTATTAATCAAAGCATTAGGGCTAAAAGGAGACACAAATCAAGTTTTAAAAGATATTGCTTGCATTTGGTTCCTAAACAGTAATATTTCACCATTGTATTTATCGTCTACTTGACAACTGTTTAATCTTTCTTTTTTCTCTTTGGTTTGCCTTTTTTTTAATGAAAAAAAAAAAAAGTCTTCTGCTTTGCAACAAATACTAAGTTTTATATATAAGGAATAAAGGCCACTAGAAGAAAAGCTAATAAAATTGCTCTTGATCGATGAAACCCAACTATTGAATACACATGTAGAACAAACACAGTTCAGTGTCTCTAACCTCATTCTGTTTTGTCCAAACTGTACTGATTCTTACACTTGTATGTTCAATCTCAAGAAAATCAAAGTGGATAGCTACTCCAATGACAGAGGGGAGAGAAGGTTCAGCAACAGCTAGCAGAAACGTTTAGTAGTTTCTCCAAAAGGTTTACAAGTCTCCTGGAGAGAAGAAAGGAGACAAAAGGAGAAGAAATGCAGCAGGTAGGAACATTTGCTCATCGAATCATGACCCACAGCCATTGATAAAGGGGTGTGAATTCTGGGAATGACAGCAAAGGAAACAAATTGGCCTTCAATACATATCATCTGTTACTTCCAGATAGATTCACGTTTCTATTTTGCTCTGTCCTACAAAGTTTTTTTTTCTCAGGCTTTGTGAAGGTGACTGGAATTTCATCGTATGTTTGTAAATATCATCAGCCAAATGGCTCAAGAAACAGAAGAGGGACACGCTCATTAGTTAAGGACTATGCAATCTTAGAACATACATATCGCTTTTTTTTTATACAGCCACAACTTCCCTGCTTTTACAGAGACCAAAATCACAATTTTTACCCAGAGAAACTTCAGACAGATCAGATGAGGTGCCAGCTGAGACCATGAGTTTAGTACATATTCTCCATATGTACTCTCCATATTCCTCTCATTCAAGGAAGTTAACAAATGAGCTGTAGCCTCCGTCTTTCTTCAGATTGAAATTGGAGCACTGAAACTATATAGTCACAAATAATGCATGTGTACCTAACAGAAACCCTTGAGAAGACTTCCTAACATCAAGTGGCAACTAACAACCTTTGCTTCAGTACCCAAAATATACACATACCTTTATGAAATACTAAATTTATACATACACGTGTGTGCCTCTGTATCTATCTAGATAGACATGCAAAGGCATATTTCTGGTCACCCTGAAACTACTCATTTGTTTAGTTTTGGTAAAACAGGACAGTAAACAATCTAAATCATCTGAAACTTTTGCTTTGCCCCAAAGTCAGTACAAATGCATACTAATTCTGAAATAGGATCTACCCTATGCCCAGAACAGTTCTACATCTCCTTAACACGCAGTTACAGATGCAGGTGCACTTGAGGAGGTGGCCTTGCACCTTAAGGAGGTGGCTGCTCCTTATGCAGCCTACTTCAGTAACATCCACAATTTCACTTGGCTTAGATAAATCTTTCATTATAAAACAAATTGTCTCAACACCTAGTGTTTCTAAAGAGTCATCTTGTTCACAAATAATGTTTCTTATGTTCCTATAAAGTATTGCACTATGAAAGCATTTCTAAGCTTCTGAATGTGCTGTAAGAAAAAGGATAATTATTCTAACTTCCTACGCCTTTATTTTATTAGTACCAACTTTTTTTAAAAATAAATTATTAACAAAGGCAACCACTTAGACAATACGCATCGGTACATACATAGAATTTGATACATTTGCAAGTCCTACCTCAGTAGCAAACTGCTGCAATCCACCAATATTAATTGGTCCCTCCTCAGCGGCATACAAATTGCAGCCACCAACACAGAGATCTGATGTTGGACACACCATTCCACACGTCAGGCCAAGCGGATTGTCAGAAAGAATCATTTTGGCAGCTCCATAGTAGTTCTGAAGGAAAAATAGAAAAAGAAAAAAAAAAACAACACAAAAAAGAGAGAGTCATGTACCAAGGAAGCAAAAATTCAACAGAAAATACAAAATACTTCTTCTTTAACTGCTAGCAGAATAACATAGAAATATAAATAAGTTAAATAACAGTTGCATTATTTAAATATAGAAACACGTTATACAGCATAATGGGAAAGACACTGGAAAGAACACCAGCAAAATTGTTGATTATGCAAAGATAAAACTTTTTTTTTTTTAGCTTTCAAAATAGTCAAAAGCATCTTCAGTATAAGGTGGTTGTAGGATTTTTAGTGGCTTAACAAATCTGCATTCAAAAAGTATAATGCCTGCATCATGTACTTGTAAATACCTTCTCCATTTCTAGGTCAATTGGTTAGTAGCTGAGTTGTAACCCTTGTAGGAGGCCTGGCCAGAAAGTGATAGATTATCAGTTCTTTATGACACAGGGAATGAAAAGCTTATTTTACATATCTGTGCACACCATGTCTGCAGATATGCCTGTCCTTCATACCAGATCAGTAGCAACAATTGTCCCAGACCCATGATGAGAAGAGGTTTCCTATGTAGCTACCTGTAGATATTGCACTACTGAATTCTTCTTTGAGCACTTTTTACCCAACCACATACTGATCAGGACAAACACTTATTTTTCTGTTTCTCTAAATAGCAAACCAGGGAACTGATTAAAGAAGCTATGTACAATTTACACCTTCACAGATTCTCCATATTCAGTGCACATCTTCAGAAAAGGAACAGTTTCCTAACACATGAGAGGTATCAAGATTTCTTTCCATAATAAGAACCTAAGGAATAGACATTAGCAAGCTCCCTGTGCCTGATGCTGTGAGAAAACAACGCGTGGTTGTTTTTTTAGACTGGATAACTCTCTTAAGAGGGAGCATCAGAGGAAATGCCAGGAGTGAACTGAAGTCTCAATTAGAGAGGGAGAACTACTGATGGCAGTTCTGCACTTACATTTACACTAGTGAAACTATGATGAAATCAAAGCAAACCTTTTCTTCTGTACAGTCAACACAGAAGTTTACTTAATTGCAGATTCTAGTTAGTTCTTCTTCTTACCACTCCTCCCACTCACTCTAAATGCCTACCAAGGCAAGTCCATGAAGATAGGTTACTGCCTGGGTTTCCCTTAAGGGCCAGAAGACAATACAGTACCCCTTAGAATTAGCACACAGCTGAGGCTCCACAAAAGTTTCTCCAGTGAGAAATTAATGCTGCGATCTCATTCCAGCTTTCTCCAAACAAACTAGAATAACTGAGAGATTAAAAAACAGTATCTCTCCTTCCCTCTTCCACCATTTCTTCCAATATCCAGTCTTCAATAACCATTAGTAACACAAACCTGTTTTTTATAACAAATATCTTTACCTGTCTGTCCCAGGACAGCTGACTCAGAACAGCCAGATGACGTAGTGTTCAAACAACATGAAGTACTCGGTCAGAGCAGACCCTATGCAATGCCTGTGACTTACAGTCTGTCAAACAGGCTAAAGTTCACAGCAGTGTTTATTAAAAGTTAATGCTGTGCCACCCATAGCAAGAATCCAGTTATGAAGAAAAAGAGCAGTGTCAAGATCTGACAATATAACCAACAATGGTAACAAGACTTTGGTTTGGGGGGTTCAAATTCACTAAAGGCGTATTAAAAGACTGAGCATAAAACTCTTGAAGTGAAATCTAGAGTTCCCGAGACAATGCCAATATTTAAGAAATTTATTTGTAGATTAACTGGACCTTTTGCTTACAGATGATGGTCTACAGCACGGCATGAGCCCCTGTCCATCACCTGGAAACACAAGCAAGCTATGTGGTGCACTTTAATAGGATTTTCTTAGACACTATTAAAATCCATTGATATTCTAACCCTGACCAAACAAGCTTACACAACTGTTCTCGGGGAGCTTTCATTTTGCCTGCAGTTACTGGTAAGGCACTTTAACATCCCCCAATTCTCATTTATTCCAATGTAAAGGAGTGTTAGTTAAACAAAAGTTGTAAATATTAGCAAATATTTTTTGCTCTTCCAGATGAATGATGCTATTTTGATATGCCAGAGACCGTTAGAAGTGCTAAAAACAGCCAGTAAAGGCACTGTAAGCACAATTCAGCAGCAAAACACAGAAGCTTAGTTATATTGAAGATGTCCCTGATGCATAGAATCATAGAATAGTTTGGGTTGGAAACGACCTTTAAAGGTTATCTAGTCCACCCCGCCTTGCAATGAGCAGGGACATCTTCAACCAGATCAGGTTGCTCAAAGCCCCATTCTACCCGGCCTTTCACCACCCTCATTGTAAAAAAATTCTTCCTTATATCTAGTCTGAATCTACGGTCTTTCAGTTTAAAACCATTACCGTATCACCATAGGCCCTGCTAAAAAGTCTTTCCCCATCTTTCTTATAAGCCTCCTTTAAGTACTGAAAGACTGTAATAAGGTGTCCCCGGAGCCTTCTCTTCTCCACGCTGAACAACCCCAACTCTCTCAGCCTGTCTTCATAGGAGAGGTGCTCCAGCCCTCTTACCATCTTTGTGGCCCTCCTCTGGACTCTGGTCCATGTCCTTCTTATGTTGGAGACTCCAGAGCTGGACACAGTACTCCAGGTAGGGTCTCACCAGAGTGGAGCAGAGGGGCAGAATCACCTCCCTCGACCTGCTGGTGGTGCTTGTTTTGATGCAGCTCAGGATATGGTTGGCTTTCTGGGCTGTGAGGGTACATGGTTGGCTCATGTCCGTAACCATGCAGACAGCAGAGGTGACACAATGCACAAGACCCACGTCTTTCTGAAGCAGCACTCGGATACCAGCCTAGATACCCTACAGCATCTTAAGTGGGTCTAGATGTCTGTTTCCCAGGCAATTATACCTAGCCATCCCTTTTTCCACCCTAAAGGAATAATTACAAACTAGTGGTGGGGATTTGTCTCACTAACACTAACAAAATGGTTTTCAAAGAATTTTTGTGCAGTTTGGTATTTCACTATATATGAGAGTTATATTTTCCTTTCCTGTGTTGTCCAGGATTATTGTTTTTTTTAATCTTCAACTCTGGTTCAATGGAAACAATTACAACGTGCATTTCCATTTAAGTAACTTCATTAAGGATTTTCTACATTTTTAGGCTTTGTAATTAAAATCAATATACAAAGCTAGTAGTTATTACGCCTAGAATGCAAAGCTGTTAAACTATTCCTTTTTATTACATATCTGTAAAGTATATTCTCACACATTAGCTGTGCCACTACAGGCAGCGTCAACACAGCTGGCATATTTTACTTGTTTTGCAAGCTCAAACCAAACTTTGAGCACAGCTATGCTACAGGAAAACAGGGTACGTTAAAGTAGGAAGTGACTTCAGAGAGATGGGACCAGGGTGATTGAGGGTATAGGGCTGAGATCATGGTTTATTGAGTGGATATCTAGGGAAACCTCTCTGAGAACATCATGCCAGAGTTCTGTAAGAAGGAATCTGGGACTGAAGTCCTAATGGGGATACGTCCAATTGCTGCTGGACTCAATCTGGGGGAAACATGATAGAGTATATGAAGGCGTGGTCCTGTTTTGGGAAGTCTTGAGATGTTGCTGTCAGGATCATGAGTTAAGTTAATGCTGTGCTACCACTACTAGTAGCACACCTGAGAAAAAGGGGAACTCCGTCCTCTTCAAATAAGAGTACCAAAAGATGTAGAGTACATGTTACCAGTAATATTAAGACATTAGATAAACTATACCAAACTATGTATCTTCTAGTCTTAACACCTTAAATAAGTATAAATGAGAAATTAAGACAGTCACACCCGAAGTCCAAAGTATTCCACTTATCTTTGGGAGCAGCAGGGCAACTCTTCTGTGTTAAGGTGGACACCTCTAAAGATGAAAGGGAAGTACAGGTTCAGTGCTGACAGTTTCCCTGTCGGCCAACAAAAAGTCACCCTGTGTCAATTTTACCATTGGTAAACTTACAACATACTCGCAGAAGAGCTGCAGTTCCTTAAGTCTCCTCTTCCACTTTCCAGAACAGCAGTGTAACCACGGTTCCCATTGCCATTTGACACTGTCCACTACTGGTGAAAGGGCGCGGCCAAGTGCGGCCACTCTGTACAGTGGCTCAAGAGCAAGCCCATCTGCAACACTCCTCATACCCAGGGCACACTCCAGCACAGCAACTGGGCTATGGGCAGGACTTCAGGAGCCCTGCTCTGAGTTGCTTCATCTCTTTATCCTTCCATTCTATTTTATCATTTACCCTGCCTTTACTGTGGTGATTTATTATCTAGCATATCAAACATGATTAGAAAAATGTTTTCCAAGACTTGATAAAAACTGGCAGGGAAGTACAGCAGTCTACTAAGTTACACTAAGTGGTGTTATCCAAACTGTGTTATAAAACTGCAAATCATTGTCTTACTACAGTAATGAGAGTTTGCAGTATATGTACTGTAGTATACATACATAGTATCTTAAATGTTTAGTTACACAAACATTTTGTGCTTACATAACTTTTTTTTTTTTAAGCTGAAAACACGTATTAACAATCATTAAGTTTACCAGTAGCATTAAAGGTAAAATATTCATAGAATATTCATATTTTGTAAAAAATTATTGATCACTTTCAAAAAAACAGGGTGTAGTAGGCTGCAAATGAAACAGACGTAAGATGCAGACCTGGCAAGCTGGTGACTACACACCACATATTGTACACAAGAAAGGATCAGAATTAAAGGGAGGCTGGCTTCGTTAAAATCATAGAATCATGGAATGGTTTGGGTTGGAAGGAACCTTAAAGATCATCTAGTTCCAACTCCCCCCGCCATGGGCAGGGACACCTCCCGCTACAGCAGGTTGGTCAAAGCCCCATCCAGCCCGGCCTTGAACATTTCAAGGGATGGGGCATCCACAACTTCCCTGGGTAACGTGTTCCAGTGTCGCACCACCCTAACAGTAAAGAATTTCTTTCTAGTATCTAATCTAAATCTTCCCTCTTCCAATTTAAAACCATTGCCCCTTGTCCTTTCACTACACTCAGTGACAAAGAGTCCCTCTCCAGATCTCCTGTAGGGAACTTCACCAGACTGCCATGATTTCTCAAATATGATGGAAAGTGGCTTAGTAACTTCATTCGCCAGCTTCCTCAGGACCCGTGGATGGATTTCATCAGGTCCCATGGACTTATGCACCCTCAGGTTCCTTAAGAGGTCTCAAACCTGATCTTCTTGTACTGTGGGCAGTTCTTTATTTGCAGAGCCCCTGTTTTTGCCTTCCATGACTTGGGTAGTGTGGTTTGAGCCTCTTCCAGTGAACATTGAGGCAAAGAAGTTGTGACAAAGTTACTCCAAGGTATGGAATGATGCAAACTACCTTAACAGTTTGGAGTAATTTTTTTAGATGTTGAAATAATAAGATGACTCAGTTGGCTAGTTTCTTGCAGACGTCAAAAAGGAAGCAAGTTTAAAACTAGAATGTTTCTGAATTTTTTAATGAGATAAATGTCTGCTTGTGCCTTTGTTCATAGAATCTTTTTTCCTGTGCGCTTTCATAGAAATAAATTAATCTAACTGGATAGGATGTTTTGTGGTTTCCTACATCAAAATGTCAATAAATACTACATTGCTAACACAGGGAACAAAAACAAGCCTTAAATAGACATCAATAATCAGTGGAAACCAGGCAGAGGAGGATCTCCACATGTATCATTTGGAAGCATTATATAATTTGCATGCAAATGAGACTGTTTTTTACTTGAAAAAAAACTATTAAAACACATAGGATCAATACTGAGAGACCAGAAGAAATTGCATTTACTGTCAGGAAATGCTTATAGCATCTTTTCTTTCAATTCAATTCAAGAGCTTTTTATATAAATTCATTATGCATCAGGGTGTTTTGATATTGCCGTTTTCTCAAAAACAATGAAGAATATGCAGTATTATGCTTTGTGCAATAAAAATGAATGCACTGACTTCATCAGAATTTTGGGACTGAGTGAATACTTTAAAAGAAAAGAAGAAAAAGGTGGCAATTTCCTTTTCATCTGGGTTTAGTTCAAAAAAAGGGAGACATAGCAAAAAATATGGGAAAATATCACCTCGTTCTTTCCTAGTTCATGTTGTGTGATGGCTTTAAAATTTACTTAAGATGTATTGGATTAAAATATTTTCACATACCGAAGAGCCACTATTTAAAGTATGTTGTTATATAAGTAGCATTTTTCACATTGACACACACCAGTTCAAATATAACAAGAAACGCCCCCAGTCTGTCAGCCCCCCCAAAAATCTTCTGAAGAAAAATGAACAAAACATAACAGCAACTTATCAAATCATACATATTCTATATTATAATGCTGATGATTTTTAATCAATCCAGAAATCTTTCACATCATTTGACTTGTGTCATCATAACAGGACTGTAATTTCACACAGTGTCACTATCTTTTTATGAAAAAGAATGGAAGAAATATCTTGTACTGTCATTTTGTCCTTTGTAGTCTAGAATGTGAGAGATTCCTTAATTGACATAGTGTCATCGCAAAAGTCTATTCTACATAATTACACTATGGCAACTGAAACCAGCTGTCAGCCATTCCATTACACTAAGTACAAACAGACATCTCAAGAAAAGTCACTGTTTCAAGTGCATCAATTTAACACCATTACTACTTTTTCTTTTAAATGTTTTTTTGTATTTAGTGACCTGAAATATACAAAGATTAACAGAGAAAGCTGAATAAAACAGCACTTCCAAAAACCTGAGGCCTCAAAGTAGTACTTAAAGATTAATTGTGATGCATATCTGTATATAATTATTACCAATCATCTAGCAGCTTTCTGACTTCCACAATCCTTCATTGTATTAACAGTATCCCACTTACAGTATTTTACATATGAACTGTGACTCATGATTTTCTACAGTCTTTGCAAAGGCATATAGATGTTCTTTGTTAATTTACTCACAGTTCCTCTGGCACAGAAGAACCATCATTCTGTTTCTCTCACCTGTCATAATCCTATGCCTCTCACCACCCTTTCTCCCTTACAATCTTCTCTTCATTTAATTTTCTCTTAATGATCCTGCTGCTTTTTGTCTCCTGCCTTCCACTGTCTACTCACAGTTTCTTTTTCCTCATTTGCAGTATATTACCACAAACACTTTTTCCTTCTTCCCAATCTCCCAAACTTCAGATTCACCCTTATCCCTACGTATCCATCTCTGTCTTCCAGTTTGTTCCCTCTCCCATTTCTCCATTGAAAAAACAAATTTCTTTCTTGAAAACCCCCCACACATTTCCATGGGTTTCCTTTAAACTTAAACATTTCTCTGAAATCCTAAAACTTACTCTTGTGTTCCACAACTTCCACTGTACTGTTCCTGCCATTCATTTCTCTCTACCCCATTTCCATGTCAATGTTCTGCACAGCCAAGGGACAACCTTTTATCCAGAGGGCAGCATGGCTTTGCTCGTCTGGGAGTTTGAGGGCTCTTTTGTTTGTTTTCTGGTGGTTTTGGGGGGTTTAGGGGTGTTTTGGTTGTTTGTTTGTTTTTCAAATCCTGGCCACCAGAAGGCTTACATCCACCTATAAAGTCTCTTAGAAAAAGGTTGACATGTCAGTTCAGACCAGTTTATTATTAAGGGATATGCGAGAAGAGTGTCTTTCTGAGCAAGGAGAAAACTGTTGAATCAACGTCAGCGATCATTTAATACTGCAAGACTTGAGAAAAAGGGTTGCAGCGACAAAGTGTAATTTTGAGTACTGATAACACAAAAGATACCTCTGTATCCCCAATTTTTCATTATAGATTCAGACTATAAAGGCTGAGTCACTCACTCCTTACTCCTGCGCCGTGTAACACAACTTAATATCCCCATGCCTAAACTGCACCAACAGTTGCTTTTGAATGTGACTACTCAACCATAAAGGTGTCTGATAGCAAAAGGCTCCAAGACCATTTCACTGAACATTGCAAAGGTAGAGTATGTGAGCAGCTGTTGCTTTTTAAGAGGCAGCTTCCTCTGGCACACACTTCTGCTTAACAGGAGGAAAGCTGGACACGCTGCAAGTGTTCAGGCTGAGAGTTTCTTCTGGGAAGCTGTAGGATTTTCCACTGCTGTACAGTATTTGCTTCTGCCAGCCCTAAAGGATGACAGGTGCTGGAGCTCCATTTTACCAACTCCTTCTTGTTTTGACATATCAGACATGGGGAAAGGAGGACGTAAAATCCTAAAAATCACTCCTGGTACTCATTATATGGGGTAGGGGCACAAAGTTTCCTCCCACAGCAGCTGAACACCTTTTTTTTCTCCTTAGTGGTTTTTCTTTTTAAAGAAAGAAATAACTAAGATGGCACCTGTGCATTATGAAAAAAAGAATACACACTTTGCAATGTGAAGGCTGTATTTAAAGAGAGGACAGCTGGAAGTAAGAACACTTGTTTGCCACCTTCTGATGTTTAGAAACAAAAGTAGCAATGTGTGCACAGGGAATTTGAAGTCTGGTCTCTGGGAGACACAATTGCTAGCGGTCTGTATGAACTGAGAGACACTGACTGGGAAGACACAATAGAATAGACTGTACCTTTATAAACTGGAGTTATAATCCAGTTTGGATGGAAAAAGAGAATGGAAGCTGTGGCCTAAACTCTAGCAAGTCACAGCAGCTAACACAATACAGCGTGACATCTTTTTTCTCAAAGAGGCTCAAGGCTCATTGAGTCTGGCAATTCAATTACCCTCTCAACCCAGAAACAACCCCTCCTCTCCTGTCCCTCTTCTACTCCTGAGCTCAGGTCCAACGGCAGAACAGGCAGACCAGCTACATTGAACATGGCCTCTAAATATCTAAAAAGCCTCAGGCTTAAGACAACAAGAATCCCTGACCTTTTATGATTGCTATAGCAGTTTTCCAACAAAACAAACTACCTACAATAGAGCTGTTAAATACCTGACAAAGTAATTCATTTTCAGTACGCTGCTGTCTAAATACTCTATATTAATAATGAATCATGTTTAAATAAATACCTGCATGTAATACTGCTTACTGCTTATACAGGGATGAAGACAAGGAATTTATTGAACTGAATCTCCTCTAAATAAGTACAAAGGTAACCTGCTGAAAGGAGCTTCTCAAGTGAGTGATGAAGAAAGATTCAGAAACTGGAGAGGGCCTTCAATAAGCCTAGAAAGATACCCCATTTTCCTGGATTTATTGACCTCAAATACCTGAATATTCTATGCCTCACCTATTTATTTTGTCTAGAAGCTGCCAGACACATATTAATAAGCTTTTGCATTGAAAAAAAAAGTTTCTATACAAGGTGAAAACAGCAAAAAATACTTTTAATTTTGAAAAGTATTTTCAACAGCATGCAAAATATCCTTGATCATGTGAGATAAATTCTTTTATGACAATAATAAAAAAATATTCAGCAAGCAGATTGCTGAATGATATCCAAATTATTATTTCAATAAAATATTAGAAAAATTAATACATAAAATTAATAAATAAAATAAAATAAATTTAATAAAGTGAAAAATTGCTTACTGGTTCCACTAAAAAGTTTCAAAATTATGTCATAAGTTTTAGTGTGATTTTCAAAAGCACACTGTTCTTGTTTTCTGTCTGCTCTAAAATCGTATAGTGTAGGTACCCCAATCACCCCAGCAGGAGAATGAAAGAGGGGAGAGGACACTACAGAAGCAGCCATGGTATAGGGCTCTCACAGACTCTGCCAGGATCGTGACTTCAGGTGAATCATTTCAATTTTCAGTACCCTTCTCTCAACTTCCACCTTATTCTATTGCTTGCTTGGTAAAAAGCAAGGAGTTTCAAAGTGCAGTAGCATAAAAGGAGTAGCGCATACCTATACCTAGAAAAAATCCTATTAATAAAGGAAATCAGAAAAATTTACTGTTACTTTTCCTGAAGAACAGAATTTATAATAATAGAAATATTTTCTAGCAAAGGTACCAGAAAGGAATTCATCAAAAGGAAAATCCAGCTTAGCAGACCACAGACATCAAGTCAAGGTTGGATTCCCTCTATGCACTGTTTATTTCTATGAGAATTTGCTTGGTACATGAATTACAGGAGGAACAGTCATTGACATGGAGGCGACAAATATGCAGGACTTCCTAGCCTTGTTTCTCAGCCCATGACTTGAGCTATTTACTAAGCATATCTGGTTGTAGGTTTTTCTTACTTCTAGCTTTTTGGGTTTGTTTTGTTTTGGTAAAGGTCACAAAAACACACTTGGAACTGGATTTCACAGATGCAGCGCTGATTTTAGGCATACAATTTCCCATCCTAACATCTTGGGTAGCAGAAACTGACTACCTGACTTTTTAAAACTTCCTATGTGTGAATATTTCCTGCTTTCTATTCAATTATCAGGAATCAACATGAGGTAAAAGCAGTTACCAAAATGGCTATATACCTTTTATAAAAACTAGTTTCAGAGTGGATACAGAAGCTATTGATAGATACAGATGGGATCCGAAAATAAAAGCTATAAGTACATTTCAGTAATCTAAGATACCTAGGTTTTACCGTAAAGTATGTTAAATCTCCTGAGAGTAGTATAGTGCTATTCTTTTCTAAAGCAGGATTTCCTGATAAAACAGCATGTGATCAGGTCACCTGCTCAGGGCAAAACCAGAGTCTTACCAAGCATCTGTAGCTTCCAACATGATTTAAGAGTGACTGTCAAACACCCCAGCCTCTTTAGGGTTGATCCACCCCACTGACCATCTGAAGGATAAACGTGGCCCTATTAAAACCTGTAAGAGTATACCCATTGGCCTCAGCAGGGAAAAGACTTCACACCTTTGAGGCAGTTTCCTAATATTATTCCAGTACACCTTTGCCAAAATACAAGTCTCAAAGCTCTGCAGTCACCCCACCTTGATTTTCTCTGCTCTGTAATGGATTCACAGAATTCAGAATGAATCAGCTGTTAAAATGACGCACCCTTTCTGCCAAGTCACAAAGGGGCATTCTATTTCTGAGGCTATCACAGTCTAAAAGACCCACCAAATTTTTCATTCTGGGATACTGCTGGTGTTACTACTCCTTCTGACATCTTCTGTTGCAGCCTTCAGTCCATCTTCCCTGGTTTCTTATTTCCAGCTTCTATGTTTTAATAATCAGGCCCTTTTTCTTTCTTGAACAGCACAACACACTATTGTACGCAAAGCAGTAGCATAACTAAGCCTTCATAAGAAAAGACCATCCTGCTAAAATACTTTCATAAAATTAACTTTAGGTTTCCTAAACAAACTGCAGCACAGGGATGAGATGGAAACTAGCAGTTTTATTACTGCCTTGTAACTTCTCTGTTGGGTTTACCTGCTTCACAATGCCTGGAAGAGGTAATAAGCAGCAATATACTGCATACTCTGCTATGGTTGCAAACAGATACCTGCATCCATGAAAAGAAATGCTGCACTGACAGGGTACAGATTATATAAAAAAAACTGTCTATATGCAGCTGCTGAGCATAATGCCAATAAAGGTAAATCACATCAACACATCGTTATGTTATCATTGATACATGTATCTTAGTATCTCCTCTTATCCTAATGTTTCTTGCTAAGGTGCAGAATCTACCAGTGTCTTCTCCGTACAACACACAGCGTAGTAAAGGCAACAGGGCTTTAAGTAAACTCGCACAGGGCAGCGCTGCTGTTGCCCACCTCACTCCAACTTTACCTGTGTTGGCCCTTGCAGCTGCATCTAGCAGTGAGACATGTTAGAGCATAAAATGTGGCCAGAAAATCTTTGTAGCACCCCCCGTAGATTATGAGCCTAGTTGGGCTCATACAGACAAATAAATCACACGGCAGCTAATGATTCCGCAGATGGGAAGTAAGTTTTAAAAGGTATGGGGCAATCAATATCCAGTCATCTTTAGGCTATCCCAGACAGCCTAATTAATCTTGTCATATCAACTTTGCAGTCATCTTTATTTACTTCTATTTATGACTGTTAGAGGTCATTTGTAAACCACAAATCAGAATAATGTTCTTAAGATTTTATTATGATTTTAGTATAATAGCCTACTAAGAAAGGTAAAAAGAGGAGGTTCAATTCATTCCTGTAGTATTTTATTAATAGTCTAAATGAATGACTACATTTGTGTTAACCAGAGCCTCTTACTATAAACTACAAGAAAACATTTCTTGAGATGACCACCTTCGTGCCAAATTTCTGCCCAAAGCAAATTTAAAGTATAATAACCTCTTAAAAAGAAAAAAAAAATCTTTAATGAAAAAAAAATGTATAACTGTTAAACCTCTGAGTAGCAGCTAAATAATACTGTAATGCTCGGTTTTTTGAATATCATTATATTCTAAAACCATCAAAACCAAAAACTTTGTAGAAAAACTGACAAGAAATAGATTTGCACTATCTATACAGGCACAGAACAGCAGCAAAAATAATTAAAAATTAGATGACTGCTGAATTTTAAAGCATTTGTTGTAAACACTGTCTTTTTTAAGATTTTACAAAGATAAACCTTGAAATGCAATCTCACTAACAGAACTGCAAACAACTGCTGTTATCTGCTTCCATGTACTACTTCAAGACTGATTTTACCTTGTTTGCAATACTTGTGATGAATGACTTGATGTCCAGATTAGTTGGGCAACTCTTCTGACAAGGAGCATCTGCACACTTTAAGCATCTAGAGGAACAAAAGAAAATGTGTCAAGGAGACACGGAATACAAATGCTGCCAATGGCATAAGGTTTTCAAGTTAACATGGTAGAAGATAAGCCACAAAGGAATAATACAGAGCATTTTCATAAAATTTCTATTTATAACCCCAAAGCACTACATGATCATTATTGACTTGCATTCAGCTCTGATTGTTTACGTTCTGATGACTCCACTTTATAAAGGAAGGCAGTAGGGTGCAGTTACAAACATAAGGAATACACATGTCTAAATATTAGGAAACAATGTCTAATTACATAGAAGTAATTTTTTCCCTGGAATGCAACATCGCTAAACTTCTGACCATTTCATTTTTCTATTTGAAAAACATCTGGCTTGTGAATCTGAATTTATTAACAAAGTTCTGGAAGTGTCACTGATTAAATTCTGGATGTTGGACAATCAGAGATACAAAAGCAAAAGCAACAGTATTTCTGCAGAAGAAGGAATTAGTTTGTACTGCATGTGCCAAAGAATGAGAATGGCTAATAAATTTTTAAGTCAATTTTCCATGAGTTTCTTGTGCTATGTCTGTGAACTCTGAAAACAATTCAGTAGTCTTATGCATACATCCAGCTGAAATCCCTAAGACCCTCTTCTTGTCATCCTTAATGACAAAACCTAACAGTATATTAAAATATACTAAGTACCAAAGATTTATCATCTGTTCCTGCATAGTTATCCATGAAGATGTACTGGTCTGGTTGCTTGCACAAATCCCATCTAAGGGTTAAGCCCTCAGGGTAACCTATGTAATTTCCAGTAAGCAAAGCTAACAAAGAAAGGCAAAAATCAGCTGAAGCAGCAAAATGGTTCTCCATTAAACACAAAAGTATTTGTACACACTTTTGGTTTTACATATCAGTAATTATCATAGGTCAAATCTCACACTACTAATTATCTCAGAATTCATTAAGTTCTTCCAGATGCTCTTTCAATATTGTTTTACTAACATACAGAATTTATTTAAATTGTGGTTTTAATGATCTATAGAAAATGAAATAAAATTTATTTTTTATGCGTTAGCTCAGCACAACTACTTATATGAGTTCCACAAGTCCACCCTAATTATTGTTACTTAGTGATAGATAATAACACTGTAGAACTGGGACAGAATCTTTTCAAACACAGAAAAGCTGCAAGAGGCCTACGGACTATATGCACAAAGAAATGAAGAGCACATAAAAAGGAATGAAATTCTTGAAATACCTAGAGTGAAAAACTGGCCTGACTTTGTCGATCATGTGCATTGCTTTTGTTTTCTTTCTTTTTTTTTTTTTTCAATTAAGGGTGGAATAAGAGAGAAGGCAAAGCCAATTAAGTAAAAGATTAATTAGTCTTTCATCTTCATATTCATTATCATCTAGCTGGGTATTGCAGACACCATGGCACCAGCAAAATTTGAAGGCACACGTGGTCGCGGCTGTTTGGATTTTCTCACAGAACTATTCGTGGGGAAAAAGTCCCAGAGGAAATACTTAAAGGAAAACAGGTTTCTCGGGCTACAAAAGCTGAGAAATCCGATAAAGCCAAATCCAGGTTGAACACCATGGTGGGTTACTAGTTCCACTAGTCAGGATGTCAGAGGGCTCTGGCAGAAGA
The DNA here is from genome assembly GCA_033628505.1 of Tringa tobata. Taxonomy (NCBI): domain Eukaryota; kingdom Metazoa; phylum Chordata; class Aves; order Charadriiformes; family Scolopacidae; genus Tringa; species Tringa tobata. The sequence continues at coordinate 5,993,268 of JAHREE010000157.1, read as the reverse complement.
GTACCAGCAGGTTTAGCTGTGGCAGTTAAATACACCACTGCCCAGAACAACCCACTGACAGGCACATGTTACGAATGCCTTAACAAGCAAAGGCAGGCCAGCGAGGACCTCAAAGGGTTCATGTGGCCAAAGCACCAAGTGAAGAGGAGGCTCTTAGCATTCTAAGCAGATTGAAAGACAGCAAAATTTTAGTACTAGAAGGCAGAACAAAAGGAGATACACTAGACAAAATACACTACTATGAGAGCTCAGATGACCATTTTGCCAGTGCAGGCAGCAAGGAAATAATGGAAGGACACAGTAAGGAAAATCACATGTTTTAAAAAGGCAAAAATCCCATTATGACTTTTTGCTCTTCACTTTCCTGAATGTGGTTTCCTTTAAAATACAACAGTCCTGTATCCAAGACCAAAAGAATTGCACTTAACATAAAATACATTTCTGTCGATTATATATAGAACAATCTCATGTCAAAACTGACTAGAATGGCACCTAGCAGGATAAGCAGTGTATAGATTACCCATTGTGGCTAGAAAGCCTCCTTCTCAAATTATTTCTCTTTTGATTTTTGAGCTGGTTCACAAATAACAGCTGTTGAAAATGTCAGCTGTTGGGGGGGCGGGTAGCGCAAACTCGAATGTGAGCTTTGGGGAGGAGGAGAGGGTGCCATGAATATGCCAGTCCAGACTTTCTCTTATAATAATACCATCTTCCGATTCTCTGAGCACTCTGCAGACTAAAGTGCACCAGGCTGCCATTAATCCCACTTATCACCCTGACAGCTCAGTAATTACATCCTGCTATAGCTAGGTACTGTAGTCCTAATAAAACATCAAGCACTGTGCAGAATGCATGCTGGTGAGGTGTTTTATTAAACTTGGGGGGTTGATCATCAAGTGACATTAGTGTTGACCTATTTTTCTATCTGACAATAAATTATCCTTTGACCATACCATAATAGATATTACAGAGTGCATTTACTGTACCAAGGAGCAAAGGTATTGCATTCTGGTGAACCAGGCAAAAACCGTAAATAAAATAGTAGAATCACCCACCAGAAAGTTATTACATAAATTGCTGCAAGTGATTGATCCTTTCAAAAACCACAGGCAAAATACGGTGCTTAAGGGAATATGCCGACAATTACCATGAACTTCAATTCCACACGCATGTCCTCATATGAAGAACCATTAAGTATTACACTTATTTCTTTTTTCTGTAACTGTCCTCCCACCCTATGAAATTCCACCTTTTATTTTACAAGGTTACCCCATTACCACAGTTTTAGTTCAAAATAATGTAAACAAACTAGAAATTTAGATTAAACATCTGCAATTCAACTGCTAGCTCCTACCACATTTAAATGAAGAGCTACATGCTCACTATTTAAAAAAACAACGACGAACCCTTACAAAATGAAACATCCATGTTTTTAAGTGGTCGTACTACTATGGACTGTACAAAAACATTACACAAAGCCAGATTTATGCTAATCTCAGAGTATACATATCAGCATTTCTTAGTAAAAATACAGGAAAAATGCTTCCAACTACCAGAAAACACCCTATTATCAGTTTTCCCCCTATTTGTTCATGGAACAGCATCTACTTTAGAAACATATAGGCTATGTGGAATCTTAAAAGATACCATATTGGCTTCATATGCATACTGATTTCCATGTAAAAAGCAACACCATAGTCTTTGTACCATTAAACCCCAACTTCAGGAACTCAAAGAAAAGGAATGATATTTTCCATTTTGGAAGCACTTAGCTGTTGGTTCAACTCAGTCTCATTGTGAAATGGTAAATTAAGTTAGATATAAAACCCCTACAAATGCTATGTAAGTATAGCATATTTATATAAATATTTATGCAAATATTATCATTTGGCATAGCTTTATAGACATGCCTGTGACTATATAATGACAGAAATTCATGTTTCCCACACATCTAAGCTCAAAATTTACATCTCTTACTGAACAGTGTTAAATTATACATATGTATCCCCAGTGAACTTAAAATCTTTAACTTCTTGTTTGAAAATGTTACAACACTAAAGTTATTTATTGTTTAAGGTGAGTGTGCTTGTAAATCTTTCAGGCACAAAATAACGTGTGCAAAGGATACTTATGCAGTAGTATCAGCTATCAGGTTTGCACCTATCAATTTTGACAGTGCAAAATAAGCACCTGAAACTGTGCATGTAGACACACAAACTGACTTCACTGACCTCTAATAGCACAGATACTAATAATAAAAAAACCACAACAAAAATACTCAAAACACACAACACAGAGAGTAATAGATTACAAACATATGAAGACAATAAAAGAAAAAGGCACTTCAAAATTAGTGACTTTTTTTTTTTTCAATGCAATAAAAAAGAAAAATGGAATAGACAAATGAAAGTTTCAAATTTCTGGAACACATGCGACCCGTTGGGAAAAAAGATGCAAGAAACCATTAGGTATGTATATGCATAGGAAGGAACAGAAAGCAAATGAGGAAAAGAACAAATAAAAAAGTAACAATTTTTTTGTACCAAAATCTTTCCTGTAGGAAAAAATTATTCTATGAACCAGTTCTCTACTGTTGTGTACAGAAGAAAAAGAGAAAAGGAAGCCATAGCAAAGTCTAATTTTCAAGAAACAGTTTCAATTGTTTAATTGTTGAAATATTATTCAATATTTTATTTTGAAGTTAAAATATCTGACCAACAGACATCTCATTTCTAGACCAGCTCTTAACACATTTTTGCTTCTAAACAAAAAAGGGCAACTTAGTTATATCGTTACCTAAAATTGCAGCAAACAATTGTCTATCTAACTGGCAATAATATTACCTGAAGTGCAATCACATGTATGCTGAAAGGCCAGGGGTGAAACAGATAATCTGGAGTAATATTCCACAATGGATCACTGTTGATAATCTATCAAATTTTCATATATCACAAAACAGGCCAAATAACCTTTCTCATAGTTACTCTTGGCAGAGTTTTACAAACAGATTAAATCCTAATCCATTTACGTGGGTTTCTTCAGGACACAAACATTCATTTTGAAAAAAGGCTTCCAGCTTTACTATTTGTAGGAGTTTCTAAAACTACTCAGAGAAATAGTCCAGATACCCACATAACAGTTTTACACAGATCTCTTAATGATGTTCTGTATACCTCTCCTGAGGCTTTGGTCAATTCATTTTAAGAGAATGGTAGAGGTGATTCCACCCAACAAATTAAAGGCCAGTTTGGTCAGAAGATCCAGTTCTGATATCAAGGCTCTTACCTGTTCCAAGTCTCTTGCACCACTCTCTAAAGCCTGAGTTGGGGATAGTAAATAGTGGAATAAGAAAGCCACATGTAAGGAAGAAATAAATCTGTAATTTCCAAATAAATCTGTAATTCCCAGTTGAATGCCCATTGCCTTTGATGACAGAAGTGAAGAGCATCACACAAGTTTCCCTCTTGAAGTTCAATCCTTTTACCATTTATGGCTAATCTTGCAAAATTTAGGCTTTCTTCTCCCCATTTGACCTTGCTGTACTTAAACAGGGTCAAAGACAACCCTAAACAGAGAATTGGACATATTTAAAAGAGATGTCAGGGTAAAGATCCTCTACTGCAATGGAAAGCCATTGGTAAGAACCTACTGCTGGCAGCTGTAAAAAAAAAAAAAAAAAAAAAAAAAAAGACTAGCTGCCATTATTTTCTTTATTAAAAAAACCCAAACCACCAAAACTAACAATCAAACAAAAATCGTACACCCTTTTGTGAAATGTAATGAAGACAATAGATAGAAGAGCAGAAAAAGATTATAAAGCAAAGGGGAGATTTTGTTGCCAGATTTAAATACCAAAACACAGTAACACTTGATCTAAGGATTTGATGAGTATCAAAGACAAACGATACTTCAAGGAATATTTGTTTTCATTCAAAGTCAAGAAGCGCACGCAAGACTTAGAACTCTGTCACATATGTGCAATGTAACAATGAAGACAAAATAGTTTTATATTAGAATCAACTACAAACATATAATTTTGAACCATAGGAGAAACAGATAAAAACTTCAAGAAATGCCACTGAACACAAAGGGCATCAGAAACTATAAAAGGCAGTGAACACAAACTATACAAGGAAACTGGTATCACGGTCCTGTGTATGTAATATCACAAAGAGAAATGCCCAGCCTGTTAGCAATGCACAGGAACCATAAGAAACAAAACACTCAGTTATCACATAAATTGGCAACACTAGTTCATATCAGAAGAAAGAAGGAAAGACTCCCACATCATTGCTGTTGCCTCTTCAGTCACCTGAGGCTCCTGTGAGCCTTCTGCAAGCCTCACAGAAATTAGTATGACTCCTCTTTCAGTAAGTTAAGATGACCAGAGGAAGTAAATTTTAAATATAGGCACTTTACAGGACTAGAGATAGCAGCTACAGGAGGTGTTAGAGAGGTGCCTTTTATTGAAAGGAAGAAATGCTCAGAGCTGAAAGTTAGTCTTCAGTCACAAAAGCCTCCTACCCTAGTGCAGAATAATGGCACTTACAGACAAGGTTATTTTCGGACACTTAAGAGGTAGTGAATCATATGGACATAGACTCCAAATCATTCCCTTCATCAATAACTCATCTTTCTCTTTTCTTCTTTGGCTCTCTACATGACCATAATACTTCTTTTCTCATCTACTTCTGAATCCCCCTTGAGTGCAGGAACTCTCCTCCTCTCTTTGCATCTGCTTGGCTGTCTTCCTGTTTTCTGTAGTCTTTTTCCCCATTCATCTGAAACTTCTACACTTCTCTGTCCTATAACTTTTTATCATTCTTCAGCATAACTCCATTTTAGTGGATAATGTTGATAAAAAAAGCATGACTCAATGTCAGACAGCAGGTATTTATGACAGTGATGTAGGAGAGTGTGCACCAGTCTCTCTTCAGTCTACCTTCTGAGTTCTTGCTATCCACCACCCAGCCCTTCAGAATCTCCATTTCTGGGAGGTTCCTGCACTAAAAGTGTCCTTGCCGATCGACATCCCTTCAGGACACTCAGAACCATGCTAGCCTGGTCTGTGATCAGACATATGCAAACAGAGGCTACCAGAAGAAAAGTAGATTGGTGGGATTTCCTCCTAAACCCTTGCTGAATGGTGGGAACACAGCCAGGCAGAGCTCTCTAGTCAGGTCAGAGGTAGTGCTCTGAGCACCACCCCATGGTGAGAAGCCTGCTCCGAGTTAGTTCAGGGGAAATCATATTCCGCCTGCTCTTAAATTCCTCCTGTCATCAGATTTTTTCACTTACCATACTGCAGTATAGCCTCAAAGACTGCTACCTTTCACCCACTTAATTTTATATAGCTTGTATACCATTACTTTAATTTTATATCTCCAATTTAAAATGTTACAGAGTAAAACTGCTATATAAATTAGAGTTGAGTAAAAATGGAAAAAACAGTGTCTTACAAGATATCGTAGCACAAAGCATGTGTATCAGTACATGCCAAATAACAAAAGCTGCAGCATCCTTTTGATGTATCAGAAATCAAAACATTTTTTTAATATATAATGCAAATCTTTTCAACCATCTTATGCTTTCTCATAGACTCAATCTGTAAACAAGAAAATCAAAAATGGTTCACATGTCTATTAGTAACTATGTTATAGGCAGTTCATACCAAATCAATATTATTACTAAAAATGCATTTACTTTAACATCACTAGTATCTGTATGGAATATCTTTCATTAGCTCCTTCACTCCCACACAGACTACCTCTTCTTTGAAGTTTTGCTAGGGTAATTTATTTACAGCCACTTTAAATCTGTGGTTTTATAATCCATTTGCTATATATTGCTGTACAACATTAAGAGTTCTTTAACTTCAAAAACAAAGTTGTTATTATAATGTCTCACAAAAAATTATTCCCATGGTGCAGGAATATAAAGCTCTCAGATTGTATAAAGGCAAGAAGTCCACTGAGTGTCAAAACCTATTTATTCTTCCTCCTTAGTGGCAGGTCTTAAATGTGATGTGTCAACCATACCATTCCTGACAGGTATGCACAGACTCATCTACCACACACCTCTCTTACATCAAACCCATCTGCACACTTTTACCTGCAGCAATTATTCCACCTGGGACTCCGTAACTTGAGACACAAAATGAACCTCTGATTCTTCATTTGAATGTTACTCTTTTCCATTTCTTGCACTCATTTCCAAGTGACAAAAGTTTCTTTCCAGTTTATCAGCATATTATGTTTTGGAAGGGGCTATTAAAAAGAATAATCACTTTCTCCTCCATCCAGGACCATGGTACATCAGCTGCTGCTTGGATTCTCATTGTTGACGCTACTGGTGTCACTAGGTTTACATCAGGTAACTGTCTCAGAGGAAGTCAGATATTAGCTGTAGATAATACAGAGACAGTAGCTATGAGTCCCAGCAAGATTAACCTATTTTCCATCAATAGGAATTTGAGGTTATTTTTAAGCAGCAGTTACCAGTTTGGGTGTTGTCTGTTACAGAAGACTATCCTGGGAAACAGTACCTGATGTGCTTGGGAGACTCCTGGTCTTCTAATCTTTTCAGTTATTTCTCATCCTTTATATTGTGGCACCTCCCTAATGAGGTCCCCTTATTGATATTCTGTCCCAGACTAGGCCAGTATTACTGTACCTCTTCAAAAAGGTCATATTTAAATTGCTACATTTTTGCAATTCCATGAACAAGCTAGATATCAGTTTCAATTAGCTTTAAAAATTCAATACATTGATTAGTCCACTGGCTTGAAAAGCTGATATGTGGTCTTGGGATTTGGGGTTGATTTAGGAAAAAAAAAACATCTCTTACTTTTGCATGTCTCAGATTTCTAAGCTTTTTTTAAAAAAAATCCTCTATATAAGACTCAGCTTTCTTATCTTGTTGCGAACATTTCCATGCTAGGGTTAGGAAGTTTAAAACAATCCTGTAAGAGCTCTGAGTTTACACAGTGCTATGTAACAAATGTTACCAGGTCTGTTTTAAGTGAAAAGTAAACAAATGTGGTGCTTGAATTTCTATTTTGAAATATATATACTAGAATTAGAATTTAAGTTCAGGTACTGCAATCGTACCTCACATCTTATATCTATTCCAAGGCCTAATTGCTCCCAACAGGTGCTCGGCTACAAAGTTACCACTGCTCTCTGAAAAATTATTTTGTAGACTCCTTCCAGTAGGAATTAGTTATCTTGAGTTTAATTTTCAGCTTTATCTTTATACCCACACCACTAGCCAAACACATGAATGCTTAGGAAAAAGCAGGTGCTGCAATTAGTAAAGTCTGTACTAAAGAATCTGAGGGCCACCTTTACTTGTACATGAGAAATCCATTCCCTAATCTGGGTAGCTATCCATTTCATACTTCATTCTTACAGAAAGGAAAACAAACAAACAAAACAACTAAACAATAAAAAAACCAAAGCCACACCTTCCGAGTAAAGGATATATCAGGTAGACTATTTCCTCCCATTCACTTCAGAACTGAAAGAACTCTTTTTGTAAATTTCAAATACAAAAGCTTTAAATATTATACATTTACAGCAATATTCATTCTAAGCATTGTTTCCATTTTCTGTTTCATGTTATGCATTATGAAATTTCTGTGTTTTCAAAAACATTAATCAGCATTCAGAATTCATTAAACCTAGAAAAACTAAGTATAGTTAAAGTTTTATTAGTCAACAGCATTTTTATTTAAACCTTAGAGTTTTTAGAGGTACAAAAAAAGTAATTAAAAGTCAATTTGCAACTTCTCTGGAAGCACTGATTACATTTCACACTACATACTAATTAATATTATCTCAACACCATAGGTACACAATATAATTTGTTGCTTATGCCAAACTTGATGGCATCCCATATTATTCCAGTAGTGCAAAAGCCGCACAAGAAACACACTCGTCGGTAAGACTTTCATACTATCTATTTAGAACTCGCACTGTGCTCTTTCAAGCCCTTGAAAGCAGCACTTCATCTGCCAAAACCACCACTTGTGGCTCAGCCACACCTAGCCTTATGGAGTTTTTTAAACGGGTACATTTATGTTCACCACAATAGTGATCCCCTTCATACAGGAGACAGCTGTTACATGATGTTCAATATCCTTTTAATCCTCTATAGACCTTAGACAGAAGGGTTGACAGAACTGACAGTTTTTATTATAGCTTGCCCTGTACACAATAATCTTCTTTCACCTGGACTATTCTCCCAGAAGTGTTACAGACTTTTTGACTTATATCAAGGATTATTTCTAGTATTTTTAGGAAGGAAAAAATTATTTTTATGTGGCATAATTCTTATCCTGTTGTCTCTTTATCTTAACGTCAATGAAACTCCTTTGGGTTCACTTCAGGAAAAATACGCTTTACAAGTTTAGTCACAGACATTTTTTCTCCCCAAATGCCTTCATCACTCATGCACATCTTACAAATGACACTCTGAATGATACATCGTTAATTACAGGAGCACACTTGTGTGATTACATCATTTGTGCTAAAAACATTTAATACATATAATAATAACTTATATAGCCAATCTGTGATAAACTATAACGTAACTAAAATGCATTAATTGAAAAGTTAAGAAAATGTTCTCTGTTAAAAATTATAAACTAGAAGAAACCGATTTCCTCACTACAGCACCAGAGACTCTAACGATCAGACCAGTTGCGCTAATGCTCATGTCTTGCAATTTCAGCATGCCAGCAATTCCACCACAATTAACACACGAGTGATTTAAACAAAGAACCTCTGTGCAGAATTAGTCTTGGGAAAGGCAGTAACAGCAGAATAAGCCAACATTTTCCTTATTGTTAGGATCTGAGCTCCAAAGAATTCTCTGTCTCTCTCTACCATCATCCCACCGTTCTCCCAGAGAACTGATCTGATGCTGGTCTAGAATCTGGCCTCTTGCAAGGCAGGCTTCACTGCTCCCTGCACACACTGCATTCCCACCATTGCCAACCCCATGGTGCTATTAGTGGGGGGAAGGGGAAAAAGAGGGTAAAAGACCAAGGAGGTTTGTGCAGGCTTTGCCACCGGCGTCACCTGAACATTTGAGCCTATATTGAGCGTACTCTGGAAGCAGACAAAACCACAAATTACCTCACTGAAGTCTGCATTCAAAAGAAAAGTTTCAAAAGTCTCAGTTTCCCTTGTTTTCAGGCTTGTATAAAAAAAAAATAACATTTTTGGCTGCTGCTACAATTTAGAACTCCAGAGAAAACTAAGATGTCAGTCACGTTTCCACCGTGAACCTGATAGAAATGCTTCTTCCCATGCAGGAGATAAGTTATTGACACCAATCAACCATCTTTTTCCAAATTTTAAAACTTTTACCCAGAGTATCCTTAGTAAAGCTCAGTCCTGCCATGTGGTGAACACTCTAGTTCATCATCAGGCTGCTTAACTGTGCTTTATTTTAATATTTGTAGTTCTCTGTGGGGCTCAGTTAGACCATTCATTTGCTTATAATGAAATCCCTTAAGCAATTTGTTAAGCCTACCTAATGCAAGTCTTCCAGAAGTAAGTTCTCGGCATGTAGACCCTTTTCCTCACCTTTTAATGATGAGGAAACACAGCTACATATTTGAGAACCATGTGCCACTCCTCATGTCTTTTCCCTCAGAGGATCTGTTGGTCTGGAAACTGCAAGAATTCAGCAGAGAAATCTAAGACTTAATATCTTCTCTAGAAATTACATATGTACAATTACTGTCTTCCGTCTTCTTTTGCAAATAAATAGGTTTGTCTAAGACACCTTAATAAGTGACACTGTCACTTGTTAATATTCTCAGCCATCAACACCCAGAAAAAAGAAAATAGGCTTGCTATTTTGGTTCTAATTCTCTAAACTGCATATCATTTATGCATTTTTTTAGCCATAGAAAAATAATATATCCCTGTTTATAATATATAAGCATCTTTAAAAAAAAGGTGTAATTTTCTTGTATGCTTTGCTGTTTAAGGGAATTATTTGGCTTTGCTTTTCTACCTTAAATTTATTCAAAATTAAGATTCAAAACCAGTATCCTCTCTGCAAATGAAAAGAGCTTTATGACACAATAACAGAAAACATACAGGCAAACTACAGAGGTCAGCACAGAGCAAACAGAAACCCTCTACAGATTACACTAAGAATAAAGATATATTAAGAATGCAACACTGAAAGTCAGGATAAGTAACATTTCAATAGTAGAAAGTTGAAAATTCAGTCTAATTTATTTACCAGAAGTAAATACACTTATTAAGACCGAATGATTGATATTTATGTGCTATATCTAGATTTTGCTGTAATCACATTTAGTCTGAAGAATTTTACAACACTCACAGTATGATTATGTAAATAAATGACATAACCGAAAGTCACTCTCCAGACTGTTGACATTTACATGAAACCGATACACAATTTAAATACAAGATGCTTTTTCTTTTGTTTTGTTTTGTTTTTTTAACCAGAACTTATGGAGACAGTAGTGGCAATACGCAGGCTCACTTCCAATCAATCTGAGCGGTCACCAAATAAATTTATGAACCTGACCCACTCCTGATGGCAAGGCTGTTTCACAGAAGCACGGCACTGCATACTTCTGCTTTATCACACTTTCATTCATCCACAGTAGAAAAACTCCTACATGCACACTACTTAATTGGGGATATAAGACAGCTGCTCAACCTTTAAAGTCTCACCAGCCAGGACTACTATAAAGTTACATGGACAGAAGGCTGGACTAGACGACCTAACAGGTTTACACTATCTTTGCAATTTCTCCTAGTATATTGAATAATGGACTTTAAAAATGGCAAATTCATGTCTGCTTATCTATCTGCAGTTGAGGTTTCCCACAGAGATAAGCAAACTTTAAAGAATTTAAGAGTTCATATATCTCTGAAGTTATTTAGGATTTCAGGAGCGACATAAGTATTCATTTTCCTTATAAATTAAATCCCTATTTTTAGCACCTTACCAGTCACTCCAAAATTAGGCTAAATAAAAGGACTTTAGCTAAAGTAACAGTAGCCAAAGGATGCAAAATATGTGAGTATTATATACTAGGATTTTCAAACACAATCACCTGAACATGTTTTTAAACGGGTTTGATTCCTAAATGCTAAAGCATCCCCATTTAGGTGGATGTATATTAGCAAAGAAAACTCCATCCACTAGCTAAACATGAAGTTTATGTCATGTGTCATGAAGGCTTAGGTGGCAACTAGACCACAACTTCATCTGTGTTTGCAAAGACAGGACAAATATTTGTTGCTAAAAGGAAGGCACAAACAACCTTGCATTTTAGGTTTTACTTTTACAAACAAATTAGGAAGAATTTTCACATCCTTTTAAGACGATTATATAAAAGATAAAGTATTTGTCATATGTCCTCCCGTACTGAAGCTAATGGCATAAGAATGAATACATTTTCTGGGATGGCTCAGCAGTTAAGTGCTGTCTGGAAAATATTAAAAGAAATGTTTTTTGATATTTTTTTTTTCAGGGAAACACAGCTTAGAGAAATTTTAGGATGAATAAGAAAATCATTAATATGTTGATTCACCATGGTTTGATAGATTACTTGTTCTTGAATACGTGGCATTGTACTTCTCTGCACACACTCAAATTGTTAGACCTACACCAAATATAACAATCCCAGGACTGTAACAACCGTACAACCGAAAAAGCATACTTTTCCCATTTCTCAAAGGCATTGCATTTTCAAGAACCTGCTGGAAGGATTTAAATATTCTCTTTTGGTAGATAGTGACTCTTAGAACAAATGAGCAGATGTCTGCCTTTTGGCAATTCTTTTTTACACAGTTATTTGAAAACAATTACAGAAAAATGTTAGAATTGATATATATAAAAAGTACTCCACAAAGATTCAAATACTGCATTCCTCAGACAAGTCACACAGAGACATTTAAGAAAGCCTAGGAATCAGTACAGAGTGCTTCTTTGCGTCCACTTTCCATTAGTACCTCCTCTCTCTACACAAAAACACACAGAGTACACATTAGCAACTTCCCAATTGTTCCTGCATCCCAGGGTTAGGAGCTGTGATTTTTGTGCTTTCTAACCCAGAAGCATTAGGGTTTGATGAATACATCTGATAATTTCCAGCAGCTTCATTCCTCAGGATTAAAAGGATACTACGATACAGCTTACAATATCAAAACAATCACAGGTATAGCTTCCTTACCAGTGTCTCTCTTCCTTAACAGTGAGGGCAGCTAATTGTTTTCTCTACTCTATAAAAATGCCAAAAGAAGAGGATCCCTGCAGACTAAGACAGCTCTTATTAAAGCTCTTTCCAGTAAGAAAGGTCTCTACCCATGCCCTCTTTATCACTGCACAACCATCACGCTCCCTGTCCTGAGCACTACTGTTGCTAAAAGCCTTCAATGCTGCCCTCGGTCTCAGCTCTCACCATGAGTGAAGCCAACAGGAGAACCTCCTTGATGGTTACTACTGTCAGTCTGCTCCATTCCTGCATCCTTGGCTCCAGGAACCCAACAGGCAAGCCTAGCTATTGTTCCTCCCCGTCCTTGGCCAAAATCTGATCACAGCAGGACATATTCCAATGTAGGGTTACTGTAGACTGCTAAGAGAATTGCTGCTTTACCAGATTCCTTTCTCAGTCAGGATTTGCTCTTGTTAGCAATTTTAAAAGAAGATAGTTCACCTGCATGAAGACATCTTGATAATGGTTTCCAAATTTTAAGCAGCAGAAGGAAAGATACGTTGTATAGCCCCCTTTCAGGTGTACTCAAGTTCTATATTTTCTATGAGAGGTTGGATGGTGTTAAACATTGTTCAGTCAACAATACCTAAGGGTACAAGAAACTACATTGGTTTTATCTTCAGTCTATGAGTTCTGACTAAAGTTACACAGTTCAACAAAAAATATCACTATAAATTCAAACCAACACTTGTGTATTAGTTGTGCCGCTGATACGTGTTCAATTACGTAACACGCAGCAGTGGAACAGAAGATGACAAATGCAAGTAAAGGGTGTAATTCAGTCAATACAATTTGATTTTTCCTTTGCAAGCCTTGAATAGCAGAAGGATAGAGTTATCCACTCTTTAATTTCCCATTTCACTATAGGCTTGAAACGTACTACAGATTTTATGACTAGAAATCCGTTCTTGGAAATAGCCTCTATTCATTATTTGCTACACTCTGAAGCAATTTTTTGCGTAATCAGATGATGGGATATTTTGCCAATCATGAGAGGTTTGTCTTTCTGCATTAGACAGGAATGAAGAACTGTAACAGATCTCTGTCTTTTCTTTATCCCTTCATTTCCCTAGCTATGACTTGCCTCTTCAGCCCTTTCGAAGACCACGAGCTTTTCAGAGAGACAGGAGTTTAACAGCTTTTGACACTTTATTTTCTCAAAGAGAAGAATAAAAAGATCAATTCCCCAAATGCCAAACAAAAAAATCAAAATCAGCGTAATTAAGAGCAGAATTTCTGTCTGTATTATTGAAAGATGTCTCCACAAATCCACGTTGGTGCTTTACACATGCTAAAATCCAGCAACCCATGTTCTACTAATTTGTGTTTACAAAACATGACCATGCAAAACTGCCCACAGCTTCAAACAAAAGTAATAGAAATATGCACAATGTATTATATAAGGCTATATAAACCTCCCATTTTTCAACAGAGGGGAAAGAGTGACACTGCTCTGGCAAAATACTTTACCGATAGCACAGATTCTTTTTTTATTGTGTTTGTTTACTTCCTGATTTGAACATTTCTGTAATTCATAAAAGAGTCTCCCTAGCATTAGGACAAATTAGTAATTTTCTGGCACATAATTAAAAATACGCACTAAATTTATACTTTATATTGAATGTTTGTTGCCTTTGTGAGGACAAAAAATGTTACATGGTCAAATGAAATTCTAGGTGACTATTTTGAACCTGAAAATAGCTCTACAACAACCTCCTGACATAATTCTCAACATCAGCCTGGTAAGCATACTATACTATCACCAGCATTTTCTGCTTAACATGAAAATCTAAAGCTATTTTTTCTGAATACCTCCTAATAACACTAGCTATTCATACATCTTAAACCAAAGTCATTCCTTCACTGGATGAATCCTATTACTGCCACACCAGTAACATTATACCTGTCCTAATCCTTCTCTGACACACACTTTTTCCATAGTATAAGCCTAAATCATTGTGTGGAGATAAATCGCAAATAGAGGCAGGTTTCATAGAAAAATCTAAACATCATGCTTTGGTTTTAGATTCAGCCACATAATCATTCAACTATAGTTCACAGTACTGCTTTGCAAGAGAGACAGTAACGGTTCACCATCATTTTTGGAGGGATAAGGGTTGTTGTTAATGCATCTATCTCATCACTACCAGAGTTCACAATACAAATATTACAAATAATAATGAATAGTTCAAATAATTTTCATGTTCCAATAGAACAAACAAATCAGAGTTATTTTTAGATGATGTGACTTAATGTTCCTTTTCTATCTATTAAGACAAAAAATTCACAAATTCCAGCATTTTCCATATTCTCACAATATATGTAAGGTAGGGTGTGGAACACGAACCATCTCAACCAAGAGTTGAAAGAAAAAGTTTAATCAGCATCCATAAATTATGTGTCACAAATGCCCTCAAGTATTCCACCTTTTTAGATAGTCAGTTCATAATGGCTTATGCTAGTATCTATTAAATATTTTATTAATTTACCATGAATATAAAGTATGACATTACCACCTTATTCTTGGAGAAATAAGAAATTAAATTACTGATACACTGTATCCCAGGGGTTGAGGGGAAGATAAGCAGGGAAAAATGTGGACTATGAAAAAGGGAGAGAAAAAGGTAAAACAACAGTAGCAAGCATTAACTAATACAGGCAACTTGCTAGGACCAATTTCTCAAGCCAAACCTATCCAAAGAGCCCAAGCGTTTCAGAATGCTAGGAATGCTAATTCTGGAACTGGCATTTACATACAGCTCAGAGACCCACAGTTCAATTGTAAATATATTAATGTTAATTCGCTGATTTTTTAAAAAATGCCACATTTCCACATTTTCCTTTTAAAAGAAAACAGGTACTTGAGTCATAGTTCAAAATACAAATGTTTAATTTCACATTATTTTTTATGAAAGTACACACTGTATAGTATGAAGTCTTTGTATTGGTACGTCTTCAGCTACTCAACAAACTTATTTCTGCAATATCTTTTATAACACAGCTGGTCTGAATTTTTCTGTCCAGTTACAGATTTTTATTCATCATTTCTTTTGTAGGCTCAGAGCCAAGCCTTACTACCACAGCTTTAAAATGGATGATGCATCTTTGCCTCACTAACCAACAGACAAAAGTGCTAAATGATACCTGAACCAAGTATCATGAACCAATGAGCCATTTTCAAAAATAGTATTTTGTAAACCATAAATTCTTGCTAACATAAAACTTGTCTGCATTGTGACTCCAGTGATTCACGTTCATCCCAAAAACATTCAGTTACACTTTTAAAGGCAGAAGTGTACTTTCTTAAATCATAAAATGGTTTGGGTTGGAAGAGACCGTAAAGATCATCTAGCTCCAGCCCCCTTGCCACAGTCAGGGACATCTCCACTAGACCAGGTTGCTCAAGACCTTTTTCCCTACCTTCCCTCCCTAGGGCTTATTACCACAGCCCCAGAGCTGTGCTAATCACAGGTTCATTCTGTGCTAACCAGAATCAACTCTGACCTCAGACGAGGCAAGTTCACACCTGTACAACAAGCCGGTTCATAACCCTACATTTACCTAGGCAGGCATCAACAATGTTTCTCTCCCCAAAACTATAAGGCAAATAAATATTATTTTAGTTTTGACAATGAAGGACTAAGGCACAGAACACATTAGCAGCTTTTAGGAGCACAGAAATCACTTCCATACAAGCTTCCAAGGTAATACCGTATCTCTCATTCCTGGGTCCTCCACTGGACCATCAAGTTATATGCTGTTGTCTTATTCAATTTAACAAAATCTTACTGATCTTTTTTATTTAAAGCTACCATAATCAAGAGCAGAACTCTCAATCTGCTGCTGCAAGCAAACAAAAACATGGTCCCACAGAAGCCAATGAGAAGTCAGTCTCTAACTTCATTGTGACAGAGGTGTAATTTCTGAGACATTTCAAATCTCTAAATATTGCATTTTTTTAAAACTCAGACAAGTCTTATGACCACCAGTGTCAAAATTCTGTGATAATTTTTGAAGATATGACAAATTGCTGTTAGTTTCAAATTTAGTGGTTTTCATTTTCAGAAAACTAAGTAATCTTATTTGCATGGTTCTTTAGACAAAGAAGCAGAAAGCATGTTTGAAATTACTGGTAATGAGGAAAGACTGGATATCTTTACACTGCTCATAATATTCCGTTCACTTGACATTGTTCTCCACTGCATCTAACTACAGCAGTAATTATTGCAATAAACAGTATACTCTCACACTAGTGAGAAATCCTACAGATTCACTTTTAAAGTGTCTTTCCCTTAATGATTCTCATATCAATTTCATCTCTTGGATCTAAATATCAAAATAACAATCATACAAGGAGTATCTAGTAGGTTCTGTGTTAGTTTCATAAAGGAAATAGGGTGTAATTTAGCATGTATACATACTGTATCATCATAATAAATAATAATTCTATTTTACATCTAAGTTTTTGGTTTAAAAAAAAAAAGATACCTGGAGGCTAAAGAATGTTAACAGACTACATTGGGAACACACTGACCAAAACACAGCGATCTGTACACTGTGATTACCACATGGAATAACATAATTTAACCCACTCAAATATGTTACCAAACCTATCAGAAACAGTATTATCATGAACTTATCTTCTTTTTCACTTATATAGGAATCCAAACAGAATATTCACTCATATTTCTTAGAGACCAACACAAAGACATTCTTTTTCAGTAGTATGCAACATTCTGAAGACATGTTCTGCATGGTAGACTCTCACTTCTTGTTTGAATTTAATGTTAGGTAACTTTCTTACTCATTTCATAACACTTTATTAAAATTTACTACACTGCTATCTCTGGTATTCACTACAGATTGGAATAAAAGAAATAAGAATCCCTCATGTTGATAAAATACAGTACGTCTGAAGACAGCAAGCATGTGCACATTTGTTTACAATAGAATGCACAAATCAAATGTTCTATTTGTATTGGGGCTGGCACAAATCACTTGCTAACAAAAGCATTAGTGCTATCCTGAGGCTGCCCTCTGCAAATAAACAACTTTGAAAAGAAACTATCCTGAAGGAAACCTCCACTTTCACCTGCCATATAAAGCATCCATCTGTCTGATGCACGCTTACACAATGAAAGTGAAATTGAAGTGTGACTGTGGTATCTAGTAATTTTATTGAATAACTCTGAAGGTATTCAATAAACGGGGAGTTTGTGAGAAGGAAACAAAACCTTCCATCTAATCAGACTTCTGAATTCTTTCAAAATACTTGATTTCAGTAAATTCAAAATACAGCAATCTCTAAATTACACCATCTGTGGTATAAAGAGAGGCTCAGGGATGACAGACCTCAGAGTTTCCATGTTTTCAGCCAGCATGTTAATAAACAGATCTTCCTGACAGAGCCCACATTACCAAAGAGCAACCAGAAAGCGGTATACTGCAAAGAACCCCTTACATCCCGAACCATCAGTCCCTTCTGAAAGCTGCCTTTAAGTGCTACAGACAATTTTAGAAAGTACTTCCAGCCTAAGGACAGCTGAGCAGCAGTTTTTGTAATTTACTGCAGCAAGTTAGCTGCAAAGTATGCGTTTTAATGAAATTCTGCACTAAGAGAGAAAAAAGTCTCCAATAACGTCCCTATGAGGAGTAGTGCGAGGCTTCTACAGTTGGCAAACTTCAAATTACAAGAAATTATATGGATTATGTTACATATTAATATAAGTGACAGACACCCTCAGCAAGTTTGCAGATGACATCAAGCTGAGTGGTGTGGTTGACATGCCTGAGGAACACGATGCCATCCAGAGGAACCTGGACAAGCTTGAGAAGTGGGCCCATGTGAACCTCATGAGGTTCAACAAGGCCAGGTGCAGTGTCCAGTATCAATACAGGCTGGGGGATGAAGGTATTGAGAGCAGCCCTACGGAGAAGGACTTGGAGGTACTGGTGGATGAAAAGCTCAACATGAGACAACAATGTGAACATGCAGCCCAGAAGGCCAACCATATCCTGGGCTGCATGAACAGAAGCGTGACCAGCAGGTCAAGGGAGGTGATTCTGCCCATCTACTCTGCACCGATGAGACCCCACCTAGAGTACTCCATCCAGCTCTGGAGCTCTCAGCACAGGAAAGACACCTGTTGGAGCAGGGTCAGAGGAGGGCCACAAAGATGATCAGAGGGATGGAATACCTCTTCTATGAAGACAAGCTGAGGGAGTTTGAGTTGTTCAGCCTGGAGAAGAGAAGGCTCCAAGGAGACCTTATTGTGGCCTTTCAGTACTTAAAGGGGGCCTAATGGGAAGATGGGGAAAAACATTTTAGCAGGGCCTGTTGAGAAAGGACAAGGGGTAATGGTTTTAAACTAAAGAAGGGAATATTTAAACTAGTTATAAATAAGAAATTTTTTACAATGAGGGTAGTGAAACACTGGAACAGGTTGCCCAGAGAGGTGGTATATGCCCCATCCCTGGAAACATTCAAGGTCAGGCTAGATGGGGGTTCTGAGCAACCTCATCTAGTTGAAGATGTCCCTGCTCATTGCAGGGTGGTTGGACCAGATGACCTTTAAAGGTCCATTCCAATCCAAACTATTCTATGATTTTATAATACAAAATACAGGGTGAAGTAAAAGCAGCTTTTTCTCTGCAAGAGTTTGGAATACTGCAGCATTCATGAATACCAACAAAGCACACATGCTACAATAACACATAATATTCAGAACAGATGACAGCGTAAGGAAAAATTAATTTTCAATTCATTCAGCGCTATCTTTAAAATACCTGTCTGTGGCTGTTTTCTTCTCTCTTTGTTCCAATAATTATACGTAGCTTAGTCACCATAAGACACATTCCGTGCTTTCTATAAGGGCCTACTTTTACTGAAGCAAATGCACGTGGAAATTAATCAGCTCAGGTGCATCTTTTATGTTTTTTAATTGCTCTAGGCCTCAGAAGTGAAACGGTGTTTCAAGACCTCATTCCAGTATAGAGTTCTTCCGCATGCTGTTTGTATGATCTAGAAAAGGTCAAACTTTGACTTTTTTTATTTCTGTAGTATGCAGAGATGATACTGCTTCTCAAAAGAGGCTGTGAGCATCACTAGTCCATTATGTATTACGATACCAGGGCCATAGGCACACTGTGCTTTTCTTTCGGTGCATCTGTGTTACCACTTTACTTTGGATCAGCAGAGGACTTCAGAAGCAAATCTCCCAGGAAAGTGCTCCATCTCCAGCTGCAGTTCTACGAATGTTCCAGCCTATATCCAGTCTGAGGTGTGTAACCAGCACGCACACAAAGGGGTCGAGCCTGGGTCCCCAGCACCCACAGACCCGCTCCAGCCGGGCCATCCTGCCAGCTGGGCTGTGGTCCCTCTGCTGCGCTGCCGCGCCAGCCCCCCACTCCATGCAAAGCACTCCGCATGACAGAGCTCTCCTGCACACTAAGGGATTCACCCTTTCTTGTGATAGCATGGAAGATGCAACTAATAATTTTACCTTATTCATTATATTATTGATAATACCTTATTCAAACGTGTATTAGCATTAGGACATATCTTAAAATTTCAAGAGGTTTTTACCAGTATTCCTGAAACAAGGCACCTTCTCTGTCACAATATTTGTATCTCAGAAAGTGCCTCTGATACAGGCTGACAATTTCCTGGACTGGAACTCATTTAGTTACATCCACTATCACTGTTTCCAGGCTTTACAAGTTTCTTTATATTTTTTTGACCAATGTCTCTGTCTCCTGCCATAAACTTGATTTTTTTCTTTTCTTTTTTGATAATTAATGTGAATTTAAAAGTGATATCACCGAATAGCTTCACTACTTCAACATTTTTCTTCTTCCTTACTCTCTATTTTTCTGGCAATTGGCAGATGCCCTCCTACATTTTAACTGAAAAAAAAATATTTTAAAACGGAATTACATTAACGACAGGTTCACTTCTCAAATGCTACGCAACGTTTTTTCCATAGTGTAATTTCTAGGTATTGCATAGGGTTTTTTTTCTTAAAAGCAAAATACTGAATTTACAAAATTACACCAAAGGAAAAACTTAGGGCTTACATTAATCTTTAAAAAATGTTTCTTAGCGTAACTTGGGGGAAGAAAAGTATATGAATGTAAATATTTGCTACTCAATACTAAACTTCGTTTTGGAGACTGAGTACCTGTCTTTTCATCTATAAAAGAACATGTCATTGATTAAGACTGAGCCTATTAACTTATGAATCTAGAGAGTCCAGAAGAAATGCAAGAGGCTAAATTTTCTGAACTTTTTGAAATTTTCCTAACATTAGCTGCTACAACATTAGCACAAAATCTTAGTTTTACATTCTGGTTGCTAAAAAAAATAGAAAACAACCAGATTTTACCACAAAGTGTTTATCAAGACTATCAAGAACAAAACACAAGGTAACCTGAAAAAAAGACTATCCCCAAGTATAAGTCATAGTTCAAAGTATGAAATGAAAGCTGCTGCCAGTTAATGGAAGAAACTGACAGAGTGGGACTCCACAACCCTCAGCACTATAGGCTTCTACAGAGACCAAAAAATACATGACCCAAAGAAGTGCCATTAGGAGAGAGAAGTACCTCCCAACAGTGGTTTTCTTAAAACCTATACCTAGGCTTGCCTGCAAATACATCTACCATGAGATGCTGCCAGGAAGAATCTGAAAGCTGGACAGCTGTTTACCCACAACTATACACACCTTTCATACCCTTACCACCATTTAGATGGGGGGGGGGGGAACTGCCCACATGTAATTCTCATGCAGGCAGTTCTCAAAAAACTTATCTGCACTTCCCAAATTAAACCTTGCTGCTTAGCATTTCTAGGTCAGTTACACAGAAGCTGCAGCCTTCTTCAGTCAACTTTTCCAGAACAAAACTGTGGTGCTTCAGTCTCTGCTACACAAAGGAGCATACGTAACTTTGTACTAGCATACAGAAAATACACATCACTTACAATGCTGAGTACACAGAGACAGAGGTGTTTTCCAGGGCTTCTAAAACAAGTATGGTGTCCACTACTCACAGAGGAGCAGAGCAGACCACGCATCTTCTGTAATATCCATCCAGCAGGTAAATTACAACCTACAGATTTGTTTAAATTACGCAATATTAAATGATATCTATCTGGATTGTAAAGCGAATGTTGTAGTCCCCAAATTTCTATCTGATCCCAGTATATAATAGATTAGTCCTAATCTTTTTGTTTTTCAAAGGATGACTACATTCTGACCATACAACAATTAATTCAAGGAATGACTGAGAGATTTATTAAAGAATGTTTTTCAATTAATATTTCTAAGAAATGTAGAAATATTTCACATAAAAGTGTCTGGGTTCCTACCAGTAAAACAAACATGATTCCCTTTAAAACTCAAAGGGAAGAGGAGGAGGGGGGGGAAGAAGCTATCTATAACATGAAATGTCATTTGCACAGTCACGAGTAGCTTGGGTTAATTACTGTTAAGGTGCTAGACAATCCAAGTTTTAATCAACAGAGCCCTACTCTGGTGCAGATGTTGACATCTGTAAAAGTTAGTGCCATTTTACCTCCTCCAGGCACTGTAGCACCTGGAGAAGCCACAGGGAAGGCAACATGGATTCTTCTTGAAATTACTGCAGCAGCTGTCAACTCAGGGGGAGGTATATACCAACTTGCACCAGACAGCAGCACTGTACAAACCCACACTCTCTCTTCTTAAATACAGTCTATAAGCAACACTGGGAAATCTGCAATGAGAACACAACTTGTCATATGACAAAAAATATCAGCATTCATTGGACAGAAGTACTTAAGGCTTTTAATTTTGTCACACAGGTATAGACCTTGATCTGGCACTTCTTTAATTAATATGGCAGATATACCACTAACAAAGTGATATACAGTTCGCGGTGACATAACTTCAGTCTAATGGTATAATATCTTTGATTCCAATACCTGGATTTTATCAGAGATATTGTTTAAAATCACAACCAAAAAGTGGAAAAACATTTATTGCTTTATCTCATTTTTACTACCTTATTCTCTTTTTTGTGGGTCTGCAAACTCTAAGCAAACAAATTATACACTATTGAGAAAACTTTAGTACAAGAACCCAACAAACATATACTGGATACTACAGAAAACTGTTTGCCCTTCTCCAATTCAATCTTGAAACAAAGACCAACAGTTTATTTCTGTTTGAAAGTACATCCTAGTTGCAAGATGAGTGTCACAAATTTACACACAACTTACAGAACAGACTACAGCCCTTCCAACGTGAATGCCATACCATGCCATACCAATATCACAAGAAAGAAAAAGCAGAAGCGTAAAATAATAGATGCATATTCATTGGGAATTTTGTACAATGGTATAATGATAATGATCACTTTTCCAGGTTAAATTCCCATCCAATTTGTCCGCATGGAAATAAAAGCTCATACTGACAAACTACACTGCAGCGACAGAAAAGACAAATTGCAAAGTAGTATCATCAATCTTGGGATTTTGTTTGCTTTTTAGGCCGTTATTCAAATCCTTTCCAAAGCCCTAGCACCCAACTACAAGTTCACGAGACAGCCCGGGAATATCTGGAGTAACAAAAATGGAAAAGTACTCATGTTTCCCTTAACTTCATAATACCAGAATGCTATGAAATAAAAACAAGCAGAGTGCAAGGTTGGTAACTTCAGCATGTATCTCAGATCCACTTCAATAACAGCATAGCCTATCGTGTCTTATAATATTTAATAGAGTAATCTTGCTGCATATCGGTGCAGCAAGAATAGACTCTTCCTTGTTCTTACAATAAACTGCTGTTAGCCTCTTCCTAACTCTACAGAAAATACTCTCTGAGCATTTCCATTGTGTTACAATAAATAACCTGAACTTGAAAGCTGGAAGGTGTAATACTAATGCCGTGTACTGACATAACTCGGAACTTTCATTTTTTTTATACTCTTATAAGTAAATCTAATTTTATGGGAAAAAGAAAACAGATTTCAGGCTACCGTTGTACAGAATCTAACCCTGTAGAGATTAGGGTTTTGAAAATATTTTCTAGTGGGTGAGGGCAATTTCTCAGACACAGAGCACCCTTATGAAACTTATTCTGCAGAGAAGAAGTTTCTATTCTTGATCTCAGTCTATGAACAAAATAGATAAAGCTGACAGTTGTCAATCTACAGTCAATCACTTATTGATCTATGGGTGATTACTATGCAAAACTTGAGAAATAATAGATATTACATATTAATGAATTTATAGATTATCTTCATTATTTGTTCAGTGCTGTATTATCATACTTCAGCTTACTTGGAGGGGGGGAATACATACCCCTCCCTTTTTGAACACTGCTTTACTGTACTATGTTTCCCTTTCACTCATTTTTCTGCATTGCCTTAGTATTTTTGAAATCTCTCTGCTACAGCTCTCACTCTTCATTGCAGACTCCACTTTTAGCCTCTGCCCAGTAGATGCACTGATATGATCACTTATTAAATAAATACATACCTCAAACATACTATAAACTAATAATACGTAACCTAATAGCAATCATTAGGGCTTAGAGCCTCATCCCAGAGATGTAAGAGTGGGAAGCAATATGCATACATCTCCCATTCTTTAGGCTGCTTTCAAAGCAAATCTGCCTAGCAGCATCTGAAACAGAAATGACTTTGGGATGGCTCCTATTATAAAATCTCTGTGGTCCAAGGCCAAGTACTGTATCCAGAGGAATTATTTGGAAGACTTAATGATAATACTGAAATTATGCCGTAAATGCAGGTGTTAGAAGATGTGTGTATTCAAAATTCAGAGAACACAAAACTACAGCTCATTTTTACTATGAAGGAGGATAACATAAGTTACCCAGAGTTATTGATCCAGTCTCATTTGAAGATTTTTAATCAAATTCATAAAAGAAGAGTGAGAGCTCAAATATGTCCAAGAGACTCCTGGGGGTTCCTGAAGGACATGCAACTACTAACGCAGCTCTTAGACTCTCTTGGCCTGTTCTCTCCCACTTGCTCACACTTGTAAAAAAAAAAAGACATTTTGGTGTATAAAACTGAGAAGAGATGTGAATGGGTACGTAAAAAATACATGGGAACAGAATCTGAGGGGAACTGAAGTCCAGAATGAATCCAACTATCCAAGAAGATGTCCCCTCATGCTGTTTCTAATTCACCTCAACACAAACATGACTAGAACGATAACACTTATCTTGAGAATTTCAATATACCTAATTGCAATGCCATCAGAATCAGAATTACCTTTCTTAAAATCATGCAAGTGATTAGAATTACAAGCTCAGGCTTGCGTGCCATCTTGAAGACAAAGTAATAGGATTTGCTCTTCACACAGTTACAAAACTTAAAAGGGATTTTAGAATATCCTACCTTCTAAATCTCACATTTACCAGTATAACAGCTCATTCACAGACTGCATTTTGACTGCTAGATTTTTTTTGCCATTCAGGCACACACTACTCCCTTCCCATGAATTCAAAATGCAAGTATTAAAGTAATCTGACTATTGTTTCATCTGCGAAGGCAAGATTTGGGATTTGCAACCCCAAAGTTAACTAAAGCTAACTTCCAGCTGCTCTTCTGTTTAGTGAAGTGGTTTGACCCAAGTTAGATGCTCAGGCTCCAAACACACACTAAATGAACGGACAGAGTAGGCAGGGGCATACATGAAAGAGTCTCAAAAACCAGTTGATGCTAACTAGTTTAGTTACCTAAATACCTGACATGGCCAGAGAAAAAACAACCATGCCTTTCCTTCTCCAAAGGTTATCACTATGCACCTGCTCACAAAGGAATAAATATAAGCTTTGCTTTTCCATCTGAAAAAGAAAAAAAACATAGCTCCACAGCAACCACCATCAGACAACCTATGTTTGAGCCCTGAGGTGTAGAAGTACAACATTTAGTTAAACTCAAGCATTTACTCAAAAATGGTGGAGAGCAGGGATTTGAACTCACATATTTAATATGCCAAACAAAGCTATTAGCTTTCAGCATAAGACAGTCACTAGCTCCTTCTGTACTTCTGGCTTGGTTAAACTGGAGGGATTGACTTGACGTGGAATAGGAAGAGCTCCTGTTTGGAAAGCTACTACAGTGTTGAGAAACTCTTTAACTATAGAGAAGCATCGTAAGTACTCTGACTACCTTTAGGTGCTCTCATGCTTTAAGGACTTACAGGGGCAACTCTTAAGTGGCTTTAATAATCACCCCCTGTGTCTCATAACTACCAGGTATTTTGTCTGATCTGGTAATCTAAAAGATAATCTCACATGTTAATAGCCTTCTTAATATAGAAGCTGATTAACTAACTAGTCCATTTCTTTGAAAAATATTATAGACTTTTTGATTAATTTTAAAAGCACATATATTTTGTTGAACGGATGTTCAGTATTTCAAAATCACATTTCCAGGGAAAAAGGGTCCAAATGGATACTTCCAAGGATGAGAGCTAGATGCTGCACTCAATAGACTTATGTATTTCTACTTAGCATGACATGAAGCACTTCTAGACACCGTTTCGGTGCTATATATGGTACATTACTCATTCTGAGAAATAGTTAGCATAGTATTTTACAAATGGAAGAAAATAGCTACTTGCACATACATTTGTGATTCAAAGCCTTCATTTAAGCAATGACACCCATCCATCACAAGTGTGCCATGGTGCGTGCTTTTTTTATAACAGTTCATTATATACAATGGAAGAATCTAAATATCCAACATGTTTATAGCACATCAGGCAGTCCTTCTAGCACATGAACCTGATGTTGGACGAGCTTCTGATAGCATACCAGCCATATCATCATTCATTAATATATCTCTGCAGCTTTCAGAAAGAGACAGATGATCTTTCCTTGGAGGCCAGTGCAGCTTGACTGTACTGATGGGTGCCCAGTTTAAACTCTAAATCTTAGGTAAGCATGCCTCAGTAAAAAAGGAATAAGAACCGATTAAGTATCTTGTTTCCTTGACAGCACTATAAAGGACATTTAAGGAATTAAAAAACCCAACTATTGTATGTTTATATTAACACATAATAGTAAAGCTGGTGCAAAAAAAAAACCTGTTTCATAGGCTTGCATTTTTTAATATGTTGTTAGGATTGGTAGCCATTTGTTTTTCCTCTCAGCTGTTCACCTACAGACAGACACGCTTGACAGCTCAAGGCAGACCATTTCTATAATGCTATGAAATTTGACATAGCCCCACTACCATCACTACTACTACAACCTCTCAAAAATCCAGTATGTCCATGATCTAGACCAGTAGCAGAATGCAAGAAAGCCATGCAGGCTTTATATAAATCCATGTAAAAGTCTTTTAGTTTTGAGGCACAGATAAAACATGCTTAGTCTGATCTGAATCACTGTAGCGTTCTTGTTAAAAACTACCATCTGTCAGAGATTATCTTATTTTACACAGAGGGAACATGCATTAATTATTAATCCTACTCCTCACAGAAATGTACCCACACAAGATCAGGACTATCTATGGTGTGACAGAAGTATTAGTGTTCTTAGTAGGTAGTCTCTGGACGAAACTCAGGATTGATCCCTTGAGTACTTCCAGAAAATGAGCTGCTTGAGGGCAGGTCACCATCCACACAGCAGGGCACCATCACACAAGAAGCAACAGCTGAATTCCCAGGACCTGAGTCTATATCCATTAGCCAACATAAATAGTACATACAGTGTAAGCGTTACATTTGCAGACTTAAGCACTGTGGCTCTATGCTATGCATACACTGAAGCACACGTTCAAGTTTAAACATACGAATTAAGCTTCATTTAAAATTAAATGCAGTAAGAGCTTTCTCAGTGTTGCCCAAAGTGCTCAGCACTTTGCTGAGCCTTCCACATGTGCTGAGTGAGGGAATTCATAACTGTAAATAGAACACTGATGCGGCAGATCTAATTCATCCACCAAGAGAACCTGATGATAGGCAAAATAAGAAGATAAAGAAAGCTCTTCATAGATCTTAGTGAGGGACAATGGAAAGGGATCATTCTTCCCCAAGGAATTCCCTAATCACATCTCATTTTCTAGAGAAGCTGGTAGGGATCATATTTCTGCTCTAAGACAGAAATACCTATTTGGTATTGTTTGAGTGTACATTGCCATATATTGCCTTCGGTTAAAACTTCATTACCTCTAAGCTTAGTTCCTTGGACAGCAGCAAAGTAGAAAAAAATTTTACAAACAAACTTCCTGCAGGTTTTAGTATTTCAATGAGAAAAAAACTTGGATAAAGACTACTGAGCAAATTAATTAAAGAAATTTTAAAAAAATAAGACATTTATGCCATATAGAAGTAGCTGATATGAGACAGCAACTCACAGTCCTAGGCTATATTTGGTGCAATGGATGTCAGAACCTCTATTTTACTATGAAGAACAAAATTAAAAGTATATTCTTGATTCCCCAAACAAGAAATAAGACATGTCAGAATGTGGATGACTCTTCTAGATAAACAGAAAGTATACTGATGTCCATAAGCCTTGAACTTCGATGTAGTTTCTATTTTTAAGGTAATCTCTTATGTTACAATGTCTGCACCTTTCTGGGCTAGGAAGAGGTTAAAAAAAAAAATATCTTTCTTTCTAAAAACAGAAAATGCTCCACTGAAAAGCTGCCTAAGCTGCCAAGCATAGAAGGATAGTACTCCAGTTGGAACACATTACAGAGACAACATAGGAGAGCTGATCCAGCTTCTTATTTACTGTAGAGGCAGAAATGACATGAACATCTTTCTGTGTAGACCTAGAAAAATATGCTGGCCCTGAAGCCAAGGATCAGAATATTACCAACCCTGCCAAAATGAAATAGGTTATTTGTTGGGTTTTTGTTTGTTTTTTGTTTTTTTTTTTTTTTTAATTTAGCGAGATTTGGCACCAATTTATGTATTTTTCCCTGGAGAAGAGGAACTATTTATATTCTTCAGACCACAGCTCATAATTGTTAATTTTCAGTGGCCCTGCATAAAGAAATAGCAGGTTTATTATTTTGAAACAAGAGGACCACAATTTTTAGTCTGGTAAGGAAAGACAATTTTGTATAATGCCATTTTAAGTCTCTTCTGCTAGGCGGAACTTCCAAGAGAAGGTGTTTTTTTCAAGTAAGCAATGTCTATGTTTCTCGGGTTCCGTGACTGGGACAAACAGGAAGGGGGACACAAGTCCCGCGTTAAAAATTCACCTTCTATCAAGTGAAGAATAACTAAGGACTTCTTCCATTCTCACGTCATTCATTTTTTCCCAAGATAAAGCCACACTACAAAGTACCAAGTGGTGTCAATTGTGGGAACACAAAAATAACAGTTGTCTTGTCCTTTGATGTCCTGTCCATCAACACTCTTAAAAAAGGGATTTTACTCACCCTTACACCACCATTCAAGTACTATGCACGCTCATCTGTACCTGCAGCATGTAATATAGCTCAGGTTATATTTCCAGATCAGATTAGGTTGCCTTTATTTGACAGGAGTCATGAGAACCTGTCGAAGGACCTTCCCAGGGCTCTGCTTACAGACCTCAGTTCAGAGATTTAAATTGACTATGTGGCAGGGGAGTCACTCAGCTATTATGTAGGTTTTGACCCTTTGTAAACCACCAGGTCCTAATCTGCTTCCCTGGCAGTCAGATTTGGACCTCAGCTTACGGGTTGCTTCTGCTGAGCACTTTGACCACTCATCAGTCAGCCAGAGACTGAAGAAGAAAATGTAAGATCAGACTGGAAAGTCACAAGCTTTCCAACTGCTACTCCAGTAAGCAAAGGAAGAAAGGCTACATTACAAGGACATGGTTCGGTCCCTTTGATCTAGTGAAGTTATGATAGGCCACATGAGGACCAACAAAAAAGTACAGTAAAGCCAAAAAAAAAAAAAATAAGGGGGGGTGGGGGAGGGTGGCAGGGCAGAGAAAACAAAAGGGGACAAAACTAGCTGGTTAACACCAAAAAAAAGCCCACTGTTCCCTCCTGTCTCCCCATGAAAATATCTGAAACTGGTCATTGGCAGTGAGGGGAAAGAAATCCATGAAACTAATGAGCTGAGATCATTCCCCTACTTGAAAATCTAGGAAGATATCTACTCTTCCTTGTTCTAAAACAACAGATGCCTCACATGCAGCACAAAGTCACGATTATTTGTCCAGTAAACCTAAGAAATCATAAATAAATGACACCAAAAGCAATACAATCACAATGCTACCTATTTTGCAAGCAAATTAGTCTTAATTATCTCTCTATAGTTTTCCAGGCATTTTTGCACAAGCAGTTTTGGAGATATGTTGTATTTACATATTAATGAAAGAGTCCATCATACAGCTCAAGTTTAGATTCCTTAGTACAAGAACGCTACAAATTTATTGCACCTACTTATATTAAGAAACCTGTCACTACATAACAATCCTGAGCATAACAGCTTGGGTCATCAGGTATACAGAAAGACAACATTTGATTTTTCTGATCAACTCAAGCTTCTTGTTCATTACTGGCAACAGTAGAAGCTCCCCACAGTCCCCATCATGATCTCCCCACTCCTTCCAAAAACAGGACAATGAGCACCTCTGGCAGCTCTAAACCTTTACGACTGACTCCTAACAGCATGCAAGGATTGCAGCAAATTTTCCTGAAATTCTCAATAAGACCAAGCTGTTTCTTTCAAATGAAACTTATCTGGGTTAAGTATTACTGCACCTGAGCAACAATGCAGTATTAAGTATTGACTTAGTTCTTCAATATCTAGAACTGATAAAAACGGAGGGTGACAGGAAGAAAATTTTTAAACAATCAGATTTTTTTTGACTATTCTCACAAAGTCTTGCTAACATCCATATTAATTAGCAGCCTCCTCATACTGCAATAAATGTACCTGTCAGCAAACCTCTAAAAAGAGCAACAACCGTATGATAAACAGGAGTCATTCCATGAAGCCGGTCCATTAATTACGACACACTTTTCCACCATTATTCATCACATGGATAATAAATGAGCCGGAACATAAGGTTTATTTATCTTCTCATTACTTCCCCCTACATCATCAGTTGCAGAGGTTTTATGGTACTGGTATATTCCATCAGTGCAAAACCTGAGCAGGTTGTGTTGACCTCCCAAAAAACTCAAGACAATAAAGAATCAGTATATTGCCTTTCTAAAGTTAAACTTACAACTATCAAGCTACTGAAAAATACCCCCACTATTGCTTAAGTATTTCTCCTTCAGGTACAGCAATTCAGAAAGATGGGTCAATGAGAGCTTCATGGAAGTGACTTTTTCTTACCAATTTATGTATTTTCAATTAAAAACAGAGTACTTTGATGCAGGACAGCATAGTGCTTTGTAATTTTGTGATTACATAACTGTTTTTCATTAATTTAAAAGAAACGGCATCATAAAATTGTTCTTTTGAAAAATATGGATAATATATATTGGAACACTGACACCCAGCATGGCTCTTTTCTTTACATTTCATCATCACTTGGATGTTATTCCTGCTCTTTCAATAGCTTTGCTACAATTTTCTTTGTAACCTCAAAAAAACCCCAATATTCACATAGCTCATTCATGCAGGCGAAAAAGGTGCAATTGTTGTATTTTCACACAAATTTACAGCATATCTCTGCAGCTCAAATCTTGGTGCTGCAGTACAAATACGCATTTTAGAAATGCTCACGGACAGAGACAGCTCCTTCAGAACACTGTTCATATTTATTCCTTCACAAGACAATTCTCACAGAAACAGACTCATCAAGCTGTTCTGTATTTCTGTCAATGTAATATAAGAAGAACTGGGGAAACAGATTCCATTTGCAAGCTATCTTGCAATTTCAAAAGATACTTCAAATTTAATTTAAAAACATTTGTTGCAAAAGAGTATCTGAAAAGTCATAACCAAAATAAGAAAACACTTTCTCCAATTTCATTTTTTTATATAATCTAAAATATAAATTAAGGCTTTAAATTAAAAAAAAAATAAACTTAGAAGGTATCATTCAATTAGAATTATTTTTCAACAAAGTTTCACTTCAAATTCTAAAATACAAAAAAAACGCCACACTTTCCCATCACCATAATTTTGTCCTTTGGGGAAATTTATCTGGCACTCACAATTTTTATAACAGTGAGTCACCATATGCATATAGATTTTCACTTGGCTATGGACTTATTTAATCAAGTTCCATTTGCTCATAGTTTTCATGCAATAGTAGCTATGATGTTTTTCTAAATAGCAGGTCTCAAAATTTTTCTTTCTTCTTTTGTGGTTAAAGCTCTTGGATTCTCAGTAATTTTGAAAATCTGGTCATTACCCACTTATCTAGAATGGGAATTTTAAAAGGTGCTTGAGGTGAGCTATCCATACACAACTGCAAGTTGCACACCTAAGCTTCTGTAGGAACTTTTGAAAATCCCACCCTAAGGATGGGGAAGCAAAAAAAAAATATGTAACCTAACAGGTAGCCTCCAAAACCATACTTATTTCTGGTTCTAACAGTGATACAAGGAGTACTTGTGCCAACTTCACACCACATTATGTGATCTTCTTGCCTTCTGCCATTCTTAAGCCTCAGCAGATGCTTTGTTTTTACCAGAGACCATTTTTCAGAGTCAAAGATACATTCCATCTTATATACTAGAAAACTTATCTTAACCTTGCTCTAGAAGTTTTTTCCTACCTATCGATGTAAGACTACATAATGTAATCAAACATTTCTTTTACCTATTCTTTCCACAAAACAGCCTCCATAAAATGGCAGCAAAGAAACCTGAAAATGTCCCTTAATAAAACTAACCAACCCAAACCTCCCCTTTGAAGGAAGAGTTCCACTTTCATGCTAGATATAATGGCAAAATAACAGTTTGATTATTTTTTTTGTTAAATTAGCACACACTTGCAGATCCAATTCCAGGTGATAATGGACTGCATGGCGTTTTGGTTTTAAGTCTTTTAAGTGCTGTTTTTCTTTGTCTTTTTTTTTTTTTTGTGAAGATATAACCATATTTAGATTTCAATTCAAAGCACAGCTCTAGTTTATAGTACATAAAGATGCCTCTGAAGCACAAAGTACTGAATCAGAGAAACGAAAGCACATCCCATCCTACAGTGGTGACATGAGTTATTTGCATAGTTGCCACAAAAGTAATAATTACACTGTAACTCAATGGGAACAATGGTAATTTCACAGTAGCTCATGTTGTTGTTATCACCCTATATCCTGATAACTGTGAAATTAATTTGTGGCACCACTGTATGTGTCAGCTTTAAGCTGTTCCCTAGGTAACATTACGCTACCATAGAGAAGGAATGCTTGGCAGTAAAATGGGTAGCAGCAGATTGATTATACAAAAAGAATCTTCCCTCTCCGTACAAATAACTTGGCAATCAGAGAAGATGATGAGAAAAAAAAATCTTCCCCAATGCTTGTTGTTGCTTCAAAGAAAAAAGAAGAAATTAATAGAGGTAATGGTATTAACTGACCATTATCCATACACTGGAAGAATGCAAAGGTAAAGCAAAATGAGCAAACTACCAGATTAAATTTAGTGCCACTGACCCATTGTTCTAACTGGAGACAAGACGCAGCATAAAAATACTGAAAATTTCTTTTTCCTTCTTCTAGTCACTTCCCACATTAACAATTAAGTGGCAATTTTAAATATAAAAGCAAATACACAGCACTAAGACATATTTAGGAGGGCAACAATCATGTAGGTTATGCTTTCACAAATAATTCTCACTTCATCTGAGAGGTACAGTCCTTTAAACTCCTGAACACTCAACATTATTTTGCAATATTACTACTGCCAAATACAAGTTCCACACTAAATATAAAAGATGACACTCCGCCACACAATGCATTGAAATGTTTGTAAATTTACTGGTGAAAATTCAGTGCCACAATAATTGAATGCCTGGAAAACATTAAATCGTGGAATTTAAGGAAGGAAACTTATTACAGATTGGAAACAATGAACAAAACACAGAGTTAAACTTAGCAGTCATTCTACTTGGTACAGCAGTAGGTATGAGGTTTTGAATTAAAGAAAGATGCTACTTATATTGATAGAATTTGGATATTTCTTTCAATTTTAATCCAGGCCTGTTTACATAGCTTTAGAAACACATACCGTAACATCTTGTTCTCTCACTGTATGTTTGTCTGTAAGGAAACAGGTGAAAAAAAAAAATCACAGCATGTTACATATACAGACTCAGTGGTTCAGCTGGAGTTTTGTTACTGAAAAAGCAGCAGCATCTCAGTGTCAGTGCTAGTCATCAAAGCAAACGAAGGTGTTGAGCAGATACTCTGATACAGCATATCCAGGGACAAGCATCTTTTGTCACTCTGTAGTTTTGATCTTTATCTCTGACTGATCCTCCTTTTGTGATTACTACAACAAGATACTGTCCCCAAAACCCCTGACAGGTTATGTTCAAATCTGAGGGTTTTTTTCCAATCCAACATAGAGTTTTCAGAGCTCTGAAAGCAGCTGTAGGAGTCTAAAGCCAGCTTGGACAGTCCCAAATTCTTCACTAAATATTGGCGCATACTATAGCAAATTATGTGACTGCTGAGAGAAAATACTTGACCACCGTATACTCAATTATTCACTGGAAAGGCACCCTGATCATCACCACTATCAGCTCAGGAATTCAACCTATACTCTTTGCCAAATTGGTACGTACCCTTCATCCCTTCAACACTCACTCTCCTTCCACTCCCCACTGTGTGGGCCAATTCTGATGCACAAGGACCCTTCAATGCAGACAACACACATTTGCAGTCAGCAAGCTCACTATATTAACTACATGGAGAATTTGCTGGTGCTCTTGATGCTGGTAGGAATTACTAAGGGATATCAGTACTGATTGATCCCCTTTTTCAGTCCCATTAATAACTGTCTGCAGTTATCTTTGCTTTGCTGGACCAGTGCAGAGCAGTGATGCTGAGCTACGTCAGTGGTCATTTTTTTTCCAGACACCTGACACTACTTCTGCCCGAAGGAGCATTGGCCAAGCCTGATGGCTGGCTTTTTAACCCCTGTGCATCTCCTCTGCTCTTTATTTTCTTTTATACGCTCTTCAGGTGTCAGTGCTGAAACAACTCCAATCAGTTGGAACACGCCTCCTGGAACGACAAATGCTGCCACTGACAAACAACCTTCCATTTGCTGGATCAATGCTGCCAAAGGCGTTCAGAAATGCTTCAAGAGAGGTGTATGTATGCATGTAACTTAAGATCTCTGGAAAGCTTTAGACGCTAGTAGCAATTACTGGTTTTGCTGTGAGCCCAAACTTAGTACCACAGAGAAAATGTCTGTGACCAAGAAGTGTCAGATACTCTTTTTAGAAGGCTGATTGAAAAATGAGTAGCAGGGTTAAAAAAAATATGCACGAGATGGGGAATTTTGCCATTATAGTAAAGGTAAAATCAAATCAGGTGCAGTACAGCTGGTATTTTTACCTATGATAGCATTCAACAACCTGCTTGAAACTAACTGATGTCCTCTGAGCTATCTGGGGTTCACAAAAAGAAATCCCCAACATTTTTTTTACCATGCACTGGTAACCTCTGTAACTGAGACTGCTAACAAGGCTGAAGCTTAACTCCTTAATTGTGAACTATTTGCTAATACTCCGTAAGTGGTGACTGTTCCTCATTACATTTGAAACATGCTGAAACATACCATGGAGCAGTTTATAAAGCTACTTCTATGCTATTTTAAGTGTATATATTTTGCAGAGATCTCTTCAAAATTGTCAAGAACATTAATATATCTTTAAGACAGTTGTGGTGAGTTGACTTCTACAGTACAATAGGGATGTCTACTGACTTGGGGAATGGCTTTAAAGCAATGTGAAAATTAATTTAAAATGAGAGTAAGTGCAAAAATTCTAAGACATTCCTATCCAACCCCCCAGGTCTGCGTAGCAAAGTCACTACCAAAAAAGATGCCTTGCTATCTCTGGTTTCTCCCAGCTGCCAAATTGCTGATACACTACTAGCTCTCTGGCCTTCAAAAAGAGAAATGAGACAGTCTGTTGATTTTAGATATTTTTTTCCTCAAAAAATAGGACTTTTTGGGGGGAAAAATTTACATCATTTGACCAAGTTGATGGAGTGGTTCTTTCTGACTTCATAAGATTCAGCAGGGTCTTGGAAAAAGAGTGTACATGATCTCTAACCATACAGAAATTATATTTGATTACTAAAACTACAATGCCATAAACGTAGCATCTACTGAGAAGCTTATTCAAATACATCTAGAATAACATAATGTCTCGAAATTAAGATATAAAACCTTTGCAATGAAATGACATCAAATACATTTCATAAGACAATTGTCGCATACATTCAGTGAGGGTTATTAGCCAGCATGCGAAATCTTAGAATAACTTCCATTGCACTTCCAGCCAACTGTAAGCTTGACACATTACCTTGGAAGAATGCCACATTTCCTGCTGTGCTAAACTTACTGAAACAAATAGGAAAGCAGCATTGCTGTGTTACATCCCTGCTTTACTATTGTGTAATTGGACCACGCTACAGGAACAACACTTTATATTGCAAACATTGAGTTCCATTATCAACTTGTGGCTTCACACTCTCGGCACAAGAGCAATGAATTTTTGACATATCAAGAATTGAATGAGTATGATAGAAGAGAAAATATTAAGAGAAGTTGCATTTCAAAGCTCTGTTTGCAGTTGTGGTTTTAAGACAAAATAAATTTTATATTTTATAACATTGTTATATTAGCAGGAGATCAAATGTTTAGCGACACCAAAAGCAAAAGATTATTCAGGCCTTTTCAATGTAGGGGTTAAGTCTTCACTCACCCAGTGTACCCAGAATAAAAGAATAAAAATTGATCACAGAAACAGGGAGCACAAGGAGATAGTTTTACTGAAACAAATCTAATTAGGAAAGAGAACAAAATATTTATGCTGTATAGTCCTTGCTCGCTAAATATCTTCCTGTATTAAAGAAAATCAGGGATATCATCCGCAACTGGATGAACAGTGGTCCTCTCCCCTCTCCAGAGGTATTATAACCAGCCCTTCTCTATGATTTTGGCCACAGAAGAATTTATCCCTAGAATGGGTACATCTCTAATAGCAGAAGATACCCCAGAATGACTATATCCATATGAACAGCGTTGCCCAGCAGCAGGGAGTCTCTACAGCAAAACAGACAGCATTAAGACGCAACATAACCCTTCCTGCAGTGCAGGTAGTGTTTATTTCAGCCTAGTTCTAACCTAGTCCTGTAGGCCTGAGCAACCACCATGGACATCCATGTCCCTGTAGCTTCTCCATCAGGGCTGTCTGTGCTGTCTTAGCTCAGAAGTTCCCACCTGCCACAAACAGGACTGGCAGCAGCAGCGCATCCCCCCGCCTGGACACAGGCTGCCTCTCTGGCTTTGCACAAATATCAACTGGGGCAGTGAGGACAAGACAGAGGCACCTCACAGTTAGGCCATGACTAAACGTATGACTCTACATAGGAGCCATTTAAGTTTCTCTATATCTACCCACCCTCCACCCCCCCCAAATAAAAGTCTGTTTTGCCTACTGCAGCCACATGGCTACCAGTGCTCAGGCTCTGCCGTGCAGTCACAGCTCTCTTTAGTGGAAAACACTCAGTGGAACTAGAATCTCTCTTAAATATAGAACAATTCCTATTTAAGTCTTTTTAAACATCCCTGCATAGTTCTTTAATTATAGGGAGAACAATTCCCACCTCAATTATTTTATCTGAGAAGAAATCACAAGAGAATACACTTCAGGACAGAAGAGGATTACCAGCCACCAGCAGCAA
Source organism: Tringa tobata (assembly GCA_033628505.1). NCBI lineage: Eukaryota > Metazoa > Chordata > Aves > Charadriiformes > Scolopacidae > Tringa > Tringa tobata. The sequence goes on along the minus strand of JAHREE010000157.1, from coordinate 5,956,137 downwards.
GTAAACTTGCAATGGGAAGAGGGAGCTGTGGACACTGTGAGGCCCAGCCCAACACCTAAGAGCCAGCCCTGAGCCACACAAGGCGCTGTAGGACCCTGGGAACAGCAACTGTTTTACACATGCTCAAGTGCACCTCCTGTTCACTAGAAAAAACACAGATAAGCAGGGAGCCCCTACATGCTCCAACAGGAAGAAATGCCCTGTAGGAGAAAAAAGAAAATGTGGGAAATTATTTTATAAATATGTATTTTTCTATAATAAAAATACTCCTCAAAATATAAGTATTTTCTTGCCCTTTTGGTAATACTAGCAAATACTGACAAAAAATATATTTTTTTTTCTTTTATACATTACCAAATGCTTGGTTAATACTAATTAATACTGACAAATGTGGAAAAATCAGTACCATTAAACAGTAGTACTGAATAACAGTAATAAAAGTTATAGTATTTACAAATATAGTACTAGTAATTATTTATTAAATAAAAACATTAAACATAGTAATAGTAATTACTGTTTTTTAAAGTATAGTAATAGTAGGAATACTCAATACTATTAATAAATAGTAGTAAAAAGTAGTAGTACTGTTTAAAAACGGTATACAAAAATGTAGCAATTTTAAAAGTTACTGTATTGTAAATCAATGTGTTTTGTAAGTATTCTGATAAGAATCACATTATAATTCTTTCCATTAAATTCTTTTACGCACACACATACATTGTTAGAACTCATTTGAATGGGTACAAATCCTATAGTAATATTTAGAACTGTTCAGAGTTTATTTTACAGAAGAAAATGTCTTTTATTTTTTCTTTCTGAAAAAAAGACAACCTTGAAGTTTGGTATTGGACCAAGCCAGAAGTGTTCCAGATTGGTGGAACAAGCTAAATACATACAAATTGAAACTTACTGCAAATGCCTGCTCAACAAAGACTCTTGTCACTGCCAATATTCTCTGCATGTTACAAAGCACATCCTGGACAAGCAGTACTGGGCATTCAAGACAGCAGGAAATGCTGCTCAAGAATACTTAGTTGGTTCCTTGATTTTCCATGACACCTCTTATGCTTGTCTCACTCTGTAAGCAGCTTCCTTTGTACAAATTGTTGCCTGAAACCTTAACATTCCTTACTCCTAGGGGTGCTAAGTTTTAGTAACTTTGCCTTAGGCAGTAGCGGTGAAAGCCTCTGGGTGGTATTCTAAAAGACCTGAAGTGGTCTTGGGTTTAACTGGCTGCCCACCAACTTTTCAACACCAAGTTCCAATAAAAGAGATTCTCCTGTAAAGTATCTGTGTTTCTTAGAGATGAGGATGGAAAATTGTTTCTGTAAAATTTTGTAGCCAAATAGCTAAACGTGTGGTACTGATGCTACTTTATCTTCTCAACAACTAATTCATTGAAAAAATTCCATACACATTATAGTCTTATTTCCAATAATCAGGTTGATTCCATCGGAACATTAAACTTAAATCATCTTGTCTTGCTCTCCCAAATAGCCTCAAGTAAATAAACAGGATTTAAAATCAGAAGTCTACAGGGGAAGGGCAGATTAATTTTGATGGAAGTTAAGGCACATTTGCACCCACAGTTTATTCTCTGAAACACCCAAATATACAAACATTTCTAGGAAAATGGAAGTTTGCTCTTACATCCAGACCCACAAGAGTCAGTATAATATAAATTTAGGACACTTGAGAAGTAGCAAAAAAAGCAAGTGTAGCTACTAATATTCATTATAACCAAAGGGTTCTAAATACACTTTAATCAGAAAAGGTAATGATGATCTAGCCACAACGAACATACAGTGCAAAGACAGACACTAGCTAATAAAGCAGTTCTGAATGAAGACTGTATTTTTTCCTCGATCCCCTAGCTTTCCTTCGTATCCTGAACTCCAAGGAGAATGGACTCACAGATGCCCATCACTTTGAGGCTTTTGAGAACTACAGTAAACGTCTGAAAAGAAACAAGCGTTGTAAAGACAAAATGGTTTCTGGCTGTATACAAAACAGAAGCTACTATAGGAAATGGGCTTTCTTGAATACATGTGGAATGTGGTACTTTCAATAGGCTGGCTACAGTGGAGATTAAATTCATGATTTACAAATAAACCAGCATGAGCTTCAACAGCTTGAACTAAAATGTCTGACACCTTACCCAAAGCTGTAACACACCCAACCTCTGTGTACATCCCAGACTTTTGTCTAAAATGGTATAAGCCACCTTCCAACTAAACCATCCAAAGCCCTGAATAAATAAAAGAAATAAATACCAATAATCTACAGAAAGCCATGGCTCATGGCAAGACCACCAGCAAATTTCCTTTACCCATTTCCAAACTTTTTTTTTTTTTAAAGTTTTTATTTAACAAACCAAAACCTTTTTCAAAGTGTATAGGCTGATGAAACTAACCAACCATTCATAAGCCTGGTAGTCCATATTGTATATATCGTATGTAGGAATCCAGAGCATTTTTTCCTGATTGTTAATTGGTAGGAAAGAACAAGTTTCACAAATATTTTAAAACCTTGCATTTTAAAAAGTAACAAATGTGAACCCCATAGGGTGAACTCAAGACTCTGTAGTGCAATTTTCTACTCTAACAGTTTGAAGACAAGTGGCTATTAGTCACTGAAAGGTACGATGCTGCACCCACTGCATGCCATCTTTGGAGTCTTTGTGGTAAGCCATCTGCCACAGTGGTTTTCAAAATCTCTTTCACTACCAACATCAGACAACATCTCCTGCAGTTCACTAAAAAGCAAAATTTTGACTGTTATCCAATTTTTTTTTCTTTAAAACATAAAACTAAATGGTTCAAAAGCAGAAAAAGGTTCCCCTTCCTTGAAGTGACAGAAAAGTGGGTTTTGTTTTCTCCTCTCTGAAATATTTTTTGGGGAATGGTACACATGAATACAGCAATGATGTGTTTACCAACAGACCTGAAGCATCATTCAGTCACTGCAATACATACGAGAAAGAATATGAAAAATATGCAAGATTTTACCAGAAGCCCTAACATAAGATCTTACCTAAAGCATACTATCAACAAAAGTAGTAATTGTAATGCAGTTTCCAAAACCATTAATATTATTTGTTATTTTGCTGTTTTACTGTATTGCTTGCTATTTTGCTAACAATGCAAAGTTCCAACATGCTAACAAATGAAAAGTTCTAGATCCATGTATTATTTATATGCACTACAAGGCATAATTCAGTCCTTTGATATAAAGTAACTGCAAACCTACATTGCCAATTGGAATTGCAAAAAAATTCAACATCCTTTTACATCTGCCAATAACGAACATAATCAATGCATAACTTTAAGTCAACTAAAGTTGCATTTCTTAGTTTATGCTAGCTACATGACTAAAAGAACATTCGAAGAAAACAATCTCACTTATCTTGATCCTCCCCCCTGTAACAGCTAAAGAAACAAGCCTATCCTCTATGACATTAGATCACACAGATTTCAATTCATAAATTAAAAATGATAAATTATATACAGTATTTTGAACAATGTATGTGCAATGATTCTGTGATCAGCTGTAATAAACTTGGAAATATAATTCCATATCAAAATTGCTGGTTCAGGTATTGTGAAGTTGATAGTAAACAGAACAGCCCATCTCACAATGAAGCTCAACACTTTATAGTTTTCTTTATTTATACTTTAAAAATATATAAAGCAATGGAATTATATTCTAAAACACAGAAATTGAACATTATCGCTAGCTCCACAAGATCTTCAGTGCATTATACCTGTGACTTTAAACAATCGATTTGTCGTGTGTCAGAACCTTATTTTTTTAATTGCAAAATGAAATACGAAGTACTTTGATTCTCCATGTAAACGATGCAGAAAGACAATGCAAGTTCTAATAACTATCACAAAAATAATTACATTGATGTCACAGGTTTCTATACATGTCTGCTTTTACAGCTCTGCACAGTGTCTACCTATAGACAGAAATTATTCTATCATGGCAAGATCTAAGCAATACATCCCCGGCATAGTGCTAGGCCCCCAGAGGGCGGCTAGTGGGTGACTCAGGAGTTAATTAGCCAACAAAGAACAAGGTAAAATTGCATGAACACAGAACCTTGTTAATGCCACTAAACAGCTTCTAGCACCTACACAGCTTGTTCAGTTGTAGATATCCTTGTACGGGGCTGACTTGCACTGTGAAGATACACCACAATGTATGCAAGTGATGTTGACAATCTGCTTAAGCTGTAATGTACACTAAGGATGAGAGTGAAGTTCAGTTTCAAAATGGCACTCAAATTTAAATTCATATGGAAGTACTTCTAATATTCTGCATGTATTCCTAATGCAACAGCAAATGCACCACTAGCATTCTGCAGCATCTGTTTATTTCCATATGCTATTAATAACATGGTAAACGTATAACATTGTCAAGATATATATCTAGAAAAGAAATTCTAAGGGGAGCATTGTCTGTTCCCTAAACTCCACAGTTTTGTGGGTTGTGGTTTTTTTTTTTCAATCTGAGAACATCTCTGCAGTTAATTTTTTTTAAAGGAACATCTCTAAGCCAAATGTAGTCTAAATAAAGGCCTAAATGAATAAGCCTATATATCAAAGTGGTTTAATGAATTAGTATGTCCTCTGGGGCAGGGGCGTGTTTGGTTGTTGGTGGTGAGATACAGCAGAGGAATATGTGCTGGTCACCCAAGGCAGCACAGTGTTGTTGCACTTTGGAAGCAGCACAATATTTTTGTTAAATACATAAGCAATAACTTTTTTCTCCCCTAAAAACATCCCCCAAGTAGAATTCAAATGGTTGCACTGGAGAGAATGTGAAGGTAAAAGAAGGTGGAAAAGAAATTTGAACTTGCTTCCCTCGGTCCCAAATAAGCACACTAATCACAAGGCTAGTGGCTACTTTGGATCGCTGGAATTCACTCCAAAGGTTTCTACCTCCCCGGAACATGAAGGATTTTTTTGAGTAAATGATCTTTGAGACCTGAATCAGGAACCCAGAAACAATTATCTTTGCTCCTCCTCATAGACCTTCCTTTTCAACTTACCTGAGATTGGTCCCATCTCTCAGAACAGTTTAAGAACAATACAGGAAAGCAGGCATACTTTTAACGTGACATTTTTCATTGTTCTCATTTTCCTTATATTTCATGCCTGCATTTCTGTAAGTCTGCAGCTCCATGAAGTGGCTGTTTCAACTGTAAAAATCAAGTTGCCTGACTCAGAACCAGAATATCAACCCGTATTTGCCACATCGCAGGCCAGAGCCCTAACAAGTTGGTACTAGCTATTTTGTAGTTCGTGTTGCAGACTTGCTTTATTCACATGTTTTTAAATCCCTAACTTTTACTCTTGCAAACTGATGAACACCCCTGAAATCATGGAACTTCTTACAGTGCAATTTTCTTGGGGTTTGCCCAGCCATAGAGATTATTTGTCAAATGCACACAAGAGTCTAGACTGTATTAAAAGAAGCTTGATTGTTACTAACTCCAGCTTATACAGTTGTCAAGACAACAGTGAGTATTGTCATTAACAGAAACTGATAATGACAAATTGAAAATTACAGTTGAAGCTTCACTCCCATGTTCATATTATCCAAAACCATATGCAAATATGAATGCAAAAGAAAATTCAAAATGAACTTTGGTGTCTTTTTATGCTGATCCAGAGAAGCGAACCTTCTCTCTCCTTTCCCACTTCGAAGTACAAAGAAGTATGTTTAAATCTTCCTTTATTAACAAGAAGTCTACACAAAAATAGTCAGCTTAAATTTTCACTTGCAAAGCTTTCACGCATACTAATTCAGTCAATCTTCACAAGATACACCTTACACACACTCACCTACAAGTAGGACCCATTCATGTATTAACATCTCACCAGTCTTACTAACTGATTGCTCACTGCCCTAAGCCACCATGGCAGCTTACCAACTCCATTGGTAAGTAAACAACTGCAACAGCAGATTCAGATGCTAAAAATTATGGCTTCATTTGTCTGACACCAGGTTCACGAAATCTACACTAGACATAGGCCTAAAGCATATTACTAGTAGAGTGTTCAAAAGCAATCTGTCATCTACTGGAGTGGTTGATACTCCAAAGGGTTGGGCTGCGGTACAGAGGCTGGAGGAACGGGCCTACAGAAACCTCATGAAGTTTAAAAAAAAATAAATTTAAAAAAAAAAATCAAAGGTGAGATCCTGCCCCCAGAAAGGAACCACCCTGGGCACCAGTACACCAGTACAGGCTGGGGCCAACCAGCTGGAAAGCAGCTTTGCAGAAAAGGCCCTGGAGGACAAGCTGAACATGAGCCAGTCTTTGCAGCAAAGGCCAGCAGCATCCTGAGCTGTGTTAGGTAGAGCATCACCAGTAGATCGAGGGAGGAGATCCTTCTCTGCTGCCCAGCACTGGTGAGACATACCTGGGGTGTTGAGTCCTGTGCTGGGCTCCCCAGAACAAGTGAGACATGGACATACCGGAGGGAGTCCAGCCAAGGACCACTGCAGGGATTAAGGGACTGGAGCGTCTGTCACTCAAGGGGAGGCAGAGATTGCTGGGGATTTCTAGCCTCAAGCAGAGAAAGCTCAAGGTGGGGATCTTACCTAGATGAACAAATGCCTGATAAGAGGGTATAAAAACAACAGAGCCAGACTCTTCTTAGTGGTGCTTAGTGAAAGGGCAAGAAACAACAGGCACAAGCTGAAACACAAGGAATACCACTTTAAAAAAAAAAAAAGCAGTGGGGGAGGGGGCAGAGGTGGTGGAGTTTTTTGTTTGGGTTTTGATCTTTATTGTGAGGATGTTTGCCCAGAGAGACAGTGGAGTCTCCATCCTTGGAGATACATAAAACCTGGCTGGACACAGCCCATAGCAACCTGCTCTACTTGACCCTGCTCTGAGCAGGAAAGCTGGTCTAGATCCATGATCTCCAAAGTATAATGTGCGCAAGACAATCCACTTGGATGTAGGAAGAAAATATTTTTTGTACCATTAATAAATAAAATAATTTTTAAAAATTAGTGTTTATTTCATCTTTATCTCATCCTTTTTAAATTTCTATTCTTCTCTGTGTGTTTTATAACACAGATAATAGTACAGTGGTACATGTATATAAACTATAAAGAAATAAATATATTGGGGGGTGCGTGCTCAAAAACATTTTGCTGATGCACAATCAAAAAAAAGTTTGGAGACCACTCCATCTACAACAGTCCCTCCCAACTTCAGTGAGTGTGTGATTGTCTCTCAACAGCAACAATAGATGCCTGTACATAGTTTGCAAGCAAATTCAGCGGAAAAAAATTTCCCCTCCTGCCAGTCTGTCACTTTCTAAAATTTGTCCTTTACCTTGTTAAACCTATTAACTACCTAAACCTTATCCTCTTCTAAACTGATATTAATAATTGGGTACGGATTTCTTCCACGTGTCTGCTAAAAGTTACTTCATAGTTTGGAATGATTTTCATTGGGTTTTTTTTTTTATTTTTAAGGCTCCTCAAGGCTACTTTACCCTATTTTGCCAGCGGAATGGTTACTGCAGCAGTTCACTTTCTGGTTTTGCCACCTATGAAAAGACTACCAGGGTGAGCATAGATTTAGTTATGCCACCTCCTTTAAATTTCTAGATGAAGCTTTACTGAGGATCAGGATTCATATTTTTTACAGTGATTATATACTATGAACAAATTGAGCCCCGTTTAACAAAAGCTTAATGCTCTTGCTTATGCAACCTGACATTATAGGTATATATCGATGCTATTTTTCTGCCAAGTTACTACATAAAATACCCAATTAAATTATCATATACACATCCAAGGTATGTAAAGCAATAGTCTGCCTGTTTATAAACTCCAATTCAAAAAACTAATGTATTTTTATTGTTTACTTAAGCTTTGCATTTGCATTAAAATATAATAATAAATAAACCATTTGGAGCACATTAACAAAATAAGCAAAACATTAACTGAATTGAATGCTTTATGATTTTATGTGCAATCATAAGTAAACCAAATTCTTACAATACCACTCTTTATACACTGAGTAATGGCAAACTACTATCAGCTCATTATCTCATTCAAGCTCTAAAATAATATGTAAAGTAGAAGTACAGAAAACTCATATGCTTTACGATCATTTCAAAACCCTTCAGAAAGTGTTTGGTTCTTTTTGCATACATCTATATACATAAACAAGAAAGATGATTTTCATGTAATCCTTAATTTGAATACCATTCAGTTTCTGAAGAACTGGAAAAAGAACAAGACCCTTCTTAGATATTAGTGTTTGTTTACGCAGAGCACAGTGATATTCATAGACTAGAAATGTACTGAAATCCATATTAAATTGGCCATTTTTCTCAAAGAGAAAGTTAAAATGGAAGGTCTCGTTCCAAACAGGAGCACTGGGGAAAAACCTTCATTGCATCTCTCATCTGGCAGACCAGTAGTACCACTCTGGGAAATCAGAGAGGATTTGGGCAGACTGCCCACTCAACTTAAGGCTCATCTGAGATCCACATATATCCGCTTAGCTATCCAACTAGGATTTTTTTGTTGTTGTTGTTTTCATGCCCACATGATTTTAGTGCCTTTGTGCAATGTGCAACCCTCTCCACATGCTTCCCCCTTACCAAAAGGAGGCAGGTAGCTCACAATACTGAGGCCAGCAAATCTGTGTCCTCCCACGCCTGCTCCAATGTCCACTCTAGTTATGGAAAAGCAAAGTGAACTTTAATCTGTCAAGATGTACAAAATGTACCGTTCAAATTGCATACGCTACAGATAATCTTGGAATCCAAACAGGAAAATGCAGCCATCAAGGATATGGGCTGACTACGTAGCAGAACTGCACAGCCTAAACTAACAAGTGCCTTTTACAACATGTAGAAAAATATATGCATTTAGGTGTACATACCTCTCTCAATTAACATTTTGCATCTTTTTTCTGTTACCCGAGTATGTTATAAAACCATACTACAGTCTTAATTTAGTAAACTAGGTATTTTCTTTATCTCCATAAAAACAACTAAAAAAAAAAAAAATCAGTCATATAATATTGACTGCAATTAAGAGAATTCCAGCACTGCACAATATCTGTCACACTTCACAATCAATAACTATTTCTCAGAATGGCTTGTACACTAGCAGAAATAGCCAGAAAACAAATTTATGGGATAGTAAAGTGTTTTTTATTGTATGCACAGCATAGAATCATGAGAATCTTCTACACAGTCCTTGTAACAGAAACATGACCTTTGAAATGCCAAAGCTCCCTTTGCTAGTGAGTGTTTATCACCAAAGAGCTGTCAGCTCCCAAGTTTTTAAAAGATTAACTCTGCTGAGTCACATATTGCAAAACACCACAAACCTACCCATAGAATATTGTTACAGGAGAGCAGTAACTTGACATCCAATTTGTTGAAAATACTAAAAGTAGCTTCATATGCCAAGAATTCCCCAAATCTTTATTTAAATCACTTTTCACTTTACAGGCACTACACAAAATATTTATGTGTGCAGATGACCAACCATATAGGAAGAAAACCCTAACTGTATAAAGCAAAACAAGCAAAAAAGCAAGAAACCACAATTAGAAAGGTGAATGCCATTATTTTTACGGTTATTTGCAACACTAGTAATTTAAACATTCAGAAAGGAAAGAATGTTACTTGGAGGTAATAAGAAGGGCTTCAAAAGGAGGCAGGTTGCATTTCAAGTGAGAGTAACTTCACAAACAGTTACGCATAGCGGTGTACGTGAGACAAAAGCAGCATGAACATAGGGATTATTTAAAGGGATTATGAACACAATCAAAGGAAATGGGTGTAATTAGATTTTCAAGAAGATTCTCAGTATTTTTGTCGTTGTTTTTACTTTTTACTGCACTAGTCCAAGTCTGAGATGTTACTCTGATATCGGCAAAGTGAAAATGAAGCACTATGTTTGCATCATTACATTTTACTATCAAACTTGCAAACCCTTTAAAAGTACAGGTTACTATAATTTTCTGATCCACAGATAATACTATAATTAACATCTTCCTGATGATTCAGTGAGTTACTTTAGAAAATTGTCTTTTATTCCACCACCTTTCAGCAAGGTAATCATTCCCTTTTTCATGTACTACAGCTGGCAAGTTTCTTTGGAGTCCTGTACCCAGATACTCTACAGTGCAGGGTGATACATGTACTGACTAATTTTAACCTCCCTTAGTAAGTATTCAGTGCAATGATATGAGGATATTAAATCAAATATACATCTCTACAATATGTGAAGGACCAGATAGATTTTAATGTTCCATTTGTAATACTAAAATCATGTAAATCTAGTGATAAAATTAGAGTACACAGGAACTACATATATAAAAATCAAATCCAATTTAAAACCAAACACAGATTTGTTCAAACACCATTGTACAATTGCTTTAACACTTACAGAATTTAGATGAACAATATTTTCATTCACTCACAGTTTAGTATAAATATAAAGCAAGGCACCCCTTAAGCATTTTAAATAACAAATTAAACATTTACGTTTTTTACTGTGCAGTCAGGCTTAACATTTATGCAGCTTCAAAACCAAAGTACAGCCTCAAGGGAAGCCTCTCCACTGACAAATTAATACCTTAGAGAATAGAGCTGAATGGTGGCAATGAACTCATTTGTTCCCCCAATAATGAAGAATGACTCTTTCTTTACCACATCTGTGACTGTTGCTATGGTGACCCAGACTTACCTCATTGCTTCTCGAAGTGCTCCTCGCTCACTAAGAGTCGTGTGCTTGATGTCATCAAAATTATTTTCTAGTTTCTCACAGTTCTGCAACAAACAGACAAATCCATGTAAGGCTCTTAAACAGTATATTGTACATGTATTAACATTATTCAAAATCATGCAAACAAAACTGATTTATATTACGTAACCTCATATTATGCATTCTGTTTTAATTACAGAGGAGTCATTAAAAAGACATTGAGAACTCAGAAACAAAGTAAACATGAATCTTATTATATGGTTGCCATGGAAATCATCTTATAAATGCTCCATAATGAAATGTATAGAATTTTTACTTTTTTCTTCTCTGGAAAAAAAAAAATAAATAACTTTTCCTTTATCAGTATGCAAGACTGCAAAGCTACTATACACACAGAGACGAGAATAGAAATCTAAACATGCATTTTAGAATTATAATAAAAGTTATAAATTATGTCCCAGTGAAACAGATAGTGGCTTTGGAAAAAACCAATCATATTTAATTTTTAAAACATAACAGAAACTGAAAAGATTTATTGTTTATGTTTTTTTCCAAATTAGAGCTCACCAGTATTTCCAAAAGTAATATGAATCCAAGAATTTTGTGACAATAAATGAAATAAAACTTCTCTATATTCTGTTAACTATTATTAAATGTGCGACTGGTTCAATTGCTCCAGAATGCTGATCCTTTTCTTCTGCTCCCATAAAGGCAATAAAATTAATTCAGAAGATGCTGGGGAGAACAGAAATTTGTGTCTGTGCAAAGTGAGTGTGAAATACCAGCAAATAAGAATTCTGTGATCATCTGCATTATCAATAGGATTTTTGTAACCTCGTGAGGCTTCGTCAATACAGCAGGCTTTTTAGGTTACCCCTGTTCTTTGCAGCACCTTTCTCCAATACCAAAACTTGCCTCTGGGAGGCATAATTTTGCCATACGGGTGTAAAAGAAACAAGTTGCAAACTAACAATTAATATTGCTAACACCCTTGAAGGCAGGATTGTCAGGCTCTTTATGCAGTAGCTTTAAAGAAAATATGTGCACTATTATTTGGTCATACAGCTTTCACAGTTTTTAATATCTGAATTAATTTTCAAGTCCACATCTTAAAGATAGTTATAATAAAAACAATAAAAGTTACCTATTGTTATTTCTTTTGTGCATTGATTCTTTATTTTTATAAATACATTCAATTTGAATCTATAAAAGCATTATGGAAAGGAAATTAGATATTTGTAAATGACCTAACAAGACATATTAGCTTGTCCAATTAACATTTAAACTATCATTATTTTTAAATAAGATTATATAATTTTTAATACAAAGTTTTAATGCTTTAACAATACATTTCAATAGAATTGAACAAAGCTACATTTTGAACTTTTGCAATCTTTCTTCTCTGTCCGTATAAAAAATGATGCACGTCTTAAGTATGAGTAGTAAATCTTATCCCATAGCTAATCTGATACTACTTCTTTGTTTATATTACAATTAGCTGTCCTTTGCATGGCAAAATCCTACTCAAAAACTCAGATTACGCGACAAAGACAGGGAAGCTCTACAATGAAGTATTCCATTATACAGATCAGCATACATTGACCTTCAGCTCCAAGCACATACAGGCAGGTCAGTCATTTAAAATACACAAAAGACATCCAAATTGACAATATTAATTAATAAAGAGTTCCTGATTCATCACTACCAAACTGAAAGTATCTGTGCAAGCGAAAACCAAACCGCTCATCCTCCAGGAAAACAGACCAAAGGAAACACCATTTGGAATCTTGCTCCAAGAACAAAAAGAGGGAAGCCCATGATCAACAATCCTCTGTCACCAGCATCTCAGGACAGGTTCAGAAAATCTGAGCCTCACACAGTTCATTTCTCTTGACTTTGTGGTATAAAGCACACAGAAATGACAGAGGATCCAAAGCACACAAGATTTTTATCAAATACAACTGAATCTTCTCTATATCATACAAGCTAAAATAACTGATGCTCTCCACATGCAAAATGCTGAAAAAAGTAGGTCCAGCTGGCATTTCTTCTTTGTCTATATAGATCATTCTTTGTTAATTAGCCGAAGGGCAACAAATATGGCCCATATCTAAAGAAAACTTTCTGATCATCTAGCCTTATGCAAGAAAATATTCCATCTCAACTATAAACCAATGCAAAATGAATAGGTAACCCCAAACAAAAAAAAAAAACCAACAAAAAAAGGGAAAAAAATATAGACTCAAGTAATAGATTTTGGACTAATTCATTTCGCAAAGAAGATGAACTTACTTCTACCATTTCTGAGAATTGTTTCTGGATAATATCTTTCTCAGCTACTTTCAGCCAAATAGCTCTCATCCAAGGTACTGCAGTTAGAGAGCAAATTACTTCACCATTAGGAAAAAATGAACTAAAAACTGAGACAGATGCAAACTCCTGAAGGAAGATGACCTCACAGTACTATGTCATCAGTTAGTGCACACATACTGAACAGGCGAGTGAGAAAATACCGATCATATCCGCTGCTTTCCAGTTACAGCTGCAATCATCCAAAACACTATGTTGGATCCTCTCAGAGAAAAGAGAACAGCATGTTTGAAATACGAAATACAAGCATAGCTACAGGTGTACAGATGTCACTTTTTCATGGGTTGAAGTATCAGCTAGCACACTACATTTGTGAGCATGAGAATACTCTGAAGAACATGTCTGCGAAATGATGAAACTTTAGTAGACCGTGACCAAGGGTGAGCTTTACATTCTTAAGTATTAAATCAGAAGCAAAAATTAAGCTCTTTCTATTGTTCTATTAAACCATGCACTAAACCAAATGGATTAATATCTATAACATCTTGCACAGGGCAGCACATTTCGGCCCATTGTACTGCACAGACTTAAGTATAATGAGCAATTAAACTCCCAGGTGTTTCATTTTGAGAAGCAGCTAAAGTAAAAAAAATAAGAACACAAGCAATGAAAAAAATTGGGTTTGGTGGCTTGCCGAGTGATTTTCTATGGGTATAGATAAGGTCTAGAAGTTTTAACTCTATGATTCAATAATTATATAGCACCCTATATGCTATTGCTGTTGGCAAATCTATAGTGCTGTATGATACTAGACTAAAAACCACATCCAAAAAGTTCAGGATGAAAAATAAGCACAAAGATGTGATTAGGGACATGGTCATCATAAGTCAAATTACCATTACATGTCAAAAAACTACTAAATACTGCTTCTTAAAGGATTCCAGCATAAATACTTTGAGGATTGTAAATGAACCAAAAAGCAAGAGAGTGGGGAAAAGGTTTTATATATAAATAAATTGCTTATTTATCATACGATATCTTAACTAAAAGTACATGACAACTAGTTAAAAAGGGAGACATAGACTGGATATCCACAAGTATCTGTGGCATCACACACAATATACTAGTGGAACATCTAATCAAAAATGAGAAAGATGAATGACGAATGTATGAAAATGAGGAAGAAGAAAGATTAATGACCAAACTGAAAAGCTTATCCTTCCATAACCACAAAAATAAGACTTGTTTTTCCTCCCGCAATTTATTCTTGTTAATAAAATAAACTGCAAGCTTTGGGAGCAAGGACTATGTGTTCATAATTCTGTATTTTCAGTTATGAAAATTGATAATATTAATAATATCATGACATAAACTGTATAATAGTATTCTAACAGTCTGAAGAAAGTCAGCAACTATCAAGTCTAAATACTTTAACTCTTTGACACTGGTTGAAGTAAAAACCAAGCTCACATAGCTGAAGAATATAAATAAAGAATGACTCTAGTTTTAAATAAAAACCTAGGATTCTGGCAAAAGTGAAGTTTTACTTGTTAAAACACATCTCTAAACACTCATCAGCCTAGCTTTCTTGTTTATGTTTTCATCTTAGATGGAAAAGCCTTTTTTGACTTATTCATTTGAAAAGCAAATCTTGATTTGGCCTCTTGGGTCAAATGCAATATTTTGCTGAAGTAGCTCAGAATCCAAGAGCAATCTATTGTCTGGTGTCACCACCAGGTGTCTATTGCCTGCTTTGCTATGACAGGCCTTAAAGTCAGAATTTCGAGAAGACCATAACTCAAACTTTACAATTCTGCAATACAGAGTGACCCTACTTCCATTGAAATCAACCTGAAACCTATCATCCAGTCAAACGAGAGTGGGATCACACTAAGCCATATCCTGCTACTTTAACTCTATCCTGAAATACTTCACATAAGACGTTCAAAAGTGTTAGTATTACAGATAATGTCTTACACACATTTTGAGATAGTTGAAAAATAAAATCTTTTGATCTGACAACAGCGAAGACCTATTCTAAGGCAGCCTGAATCACTGAAGTTGAGTAGATCTCTTATCCTAGTTGATACACTGCCAAATCAAAAGCCTTAGTTAAAATACTGTCTCTCTTCTGCAAAAGAAGTTTTTTAGGTAAGCAGGACTGCTGAATTCTTGGAATTCATTGCTTCCACATGGTTTAAAAAGATTTTCTTAGAAAGCCTGAGTGTTTTCCAAACATTTGTGAAAGTAATTCTCACATTTTTGCTGTCAAATGTTCTCTGTGTATTAAACATAAGGAACGTACAGCAATTGAAAGATGGAACAGCTCTCACCTGTTTGGTTTGCGTTTACTATTACTGCTAATGCTATAACAAATTCATTTTTCTCCTGTTTTCTCCTTTATAAACCATGAAAGAGGCTCCTACAGAGTATTTTGTGTCTTAATTTTCTAATGTTTATGCAGCTAAATTTTAAAATGTGCATATTAAAGGTATTTGCACCTCAATTTTTGAATGCTTAAAATGAGACAACCTGGTCTGAAATCCGCAGGATGTGGTAGCTCCCTCTGATATTTCAATTAGCTACCTTTAAGGAGGTAGGCTCCAATGACAGATTGCCAAAAGAATCTACTGTCCTACAAGTCTACGTCCTGTACAAATTGTGCAAGAAAAGTCTAAAATTTTGCCCCAAAAATTCCTTAAAAAGTCAGATCCCACACATGCCACAAGGCTGACCACTTTAGCTAGCTCTTTTGAAAATATTGGCCACACTGTAGAAGTGATCTCCTTTAATAAAGTTGTAATAAAAAAGCTGACTTCTTCGAGAGACTGTATAAAAAGTGTAGAATGCTCATTTCCATATTGATCTTCTTATTGATAGATAAAAGTTTAACACCAATAATCACTTGTTATTCTGGAATTGTGAATTATTTCATCAGCAGAAAACTTTAGAAATAACGAACTTGTGTTTTACAGACCTAAAGTAACATTATAATAGTAATCTAAACTGTAATATATTGCTGCAAGGATAATTATTAAGGGAAAACACAGCTGACACTTTCTGATTTATGCACACAATCAGAGATGGAGTCCAAGGACTGTGACATAATTATCTTGATGCTAACAATTTTTGTAAATCTCTTGACAGAATTTTAGCTAATTTTAAAATGCCTTCTGAAGATTAGTACTTAAAACTGTTGGGGAAAATAGCACAATTTATTAGCAAGGGTATAATTGTAAACCTTCCAAATACTCATTGTGAATATCATTTAGACAGTAACTCCTGCTTTAGCAGCTGGTATGTAAGACTCCAGTTTATGGAATCTTGAAAAAACAGAGAGAGTAGAATCTAATTAAACAGGATTACATGCCAAAGAAAAATTATTAAAAACAGACTAATAGACAATTGTTATGAATTTGGAATAGCACATCTACTACTTCTGATGTGAACTTATATAACACTTTGCTTTATTCCAATGAAACCTAAATATTCTCAGCAGACTTCTCTCTTGATTTGGAACAGACTGTCTACACTGAAACAATACAAAAAGCTAAATGGTTCCATTGATCTTCTCTCAGAGACTTAAGCACCCATCTGCTATAGGGTAAAATGACTTCCATATATTGCATTTATTCTAATGTTGGTGCTACAATTCATTAAAGTTATTCAGTAACCAATAGGTGTATTCCATGCAGGAAGCCCCCTTAAACTATCTTCTGATTGAGCAACTAAACAAAATCAATGCCATTTGCCAAAGGGTTTTATCTAAGGGCATTCTTACAAACTGAACAAGTAAAAGGATTGTTTGATCCTAACTGTAATACATTATGATCTATACAATATCTACCTACTGCACTTCTCCTTCCTATTTGCTGGGACTCATTCTCAAGGGGTTATTATTCCAAACAGGGGGAAAAGCAGCTTAAAACTGATACCTGACCAGCTGTTCACAAAGGAAAAAAGGTATTTTTTTAATATGTACATCTTCCTAGTATCTGCAGAAAGTATATTGAGCCCTCAGGTATTTACATAACATTTGACAGCATGTCATTCGTAACACATGAACATTTGTTATAATAATTTTTTCATTATGGGATACAGCCACATTGGCCATACAGGCTCTCTGAAAAATATAGATATTAATATATCAAAAATAGCAGACTTCCAACAGAAAAACAGCTCTAAGAGCTAGTAATCAAATAAAAATCAATAGAAAAAGTACTGAATAGAATTGTGGGTGGTTTTAATCAATGCCTAATTAGCACAACCATGTTAAATTTTCTCATTTTTTTTTTAAGAGGAATATTATTTTTAAGGCACTAAAAATAGTGCACATGCAAACTCAAACATAAGTATCACATTTTCTCAACAAACAGGAATATACTACTAAAGCAGGACTGATACCAGGAAACTCCAGTGCATGAGATATTTTCTGAAACTGCAAGTGTTGTTTTTGTCATTAATTACCAGAAATACTGTCAATGTAACTGGGAATCCTGAAGTGGAAGCAGACAATTCTGGATTTTTTTAAAGTTTTCCCAGTTTAAAATACGGTACACTGAATCCTTAAAGACAGGTGATTATATAAAACTTAATTACTCGTTAAACATACATAACACTTTGGTTTGCAATTTTACCAGGACTGCGAAAGATCTTCCAGTTTGAGATGTCATTCTGCTAACTTCCTTTTCATGCTGTTTCACGAACAAATTTCAAGTGGCAAATTTATAACAGCCTTCGTGTTCACATAAGGGTATGGTATCTTGCTTGCATTCAACCTGCTGTTGTCAGAGCAGATGCAGACACCACGTGTTTTGGCAATGGATAACACATCAGAAAGTAGAGATACAGGGAAGATGAGAAAAGACATTTGAAAGCACTAAGCATGCAACACAAAGAATAGTAAATAGAGCAAAGAACTCAAAAGAAAAGCATAAAAAGATACAAAAGATATGCAAGACAGCAGAGGCACAGCTGGAAATAATAAAGGAGCAGAGAACGCAGGTGATGCCACTAGACAGAACATTTTATAATGCTCCTCCCCTTGTGACTCAGCTTTAAAATAGAGAGAAAACTTTGAGAACAAAAAGGGAGGAAAACCTTTGACTCTCCCACTTTTTTTCCTTCGCTCCCTAGAACAAACGTTAAACTTGATCAGCAGAGGAACAGAAGGACTTGGTAACAAGCTACCGGTACCTTTGCATCTGAAGGGACACTTCTAAGCCTGCTTCCCTGTATGGAACAGGGCTCTGTAGCAAGGAACAATACACATCATCTCTTAAAACATGACAAGCTTTGTCTAGATACTATTTCTTTTTTAATGTTGCTGTAGTCCTGCTTTTTTTTCTACTGGAGAGCCTGAGTGCTACATGAGAGACTTCAGAGAAGTTTTAAGATTCTGTCTGGAACCCCTTCTTGATGGTTGACTCCTTCAATTCTCCAGTACTCATAGCATAAATTTAAAATTTAATTCTTTAAGGGCGTGAAGTCTAAGTAAAGAGACACAGACTCTACACAGAATTTCTAAATATACCATTTTCACTTGAAAGTCAAAATATAACTAAGTAAAGATTAGTAAGGAAAAAATATCCCAAATCCTGTACTCTTTCCCCTCCCAGTATTTTCCCATACCTCAATCTAGCTTGCTTTTCCCCTGGGATTCTTTACTCTGCTTAGGCAAATATTCCCCTGACTCATCGGGATTAAATAAAATGAGAATATGTAGGTAAAGACCAGACTCATATTGAGAATTAACATTTACAGAGCTCATAACCTGGAAAAAAGGAAGACTCTTTAAAATGCAGGTAGAACTGTACTCCTAAGGAACAGATTATGTTCTTGACATTCAACAAAGAGCATAAGAAAAAACACATACCCAAAAGCCTCTGCTTTTTTAGAAGCCGAATGACCAAGAATTTAAGGAATTAACCCCCCATATTTGAGAGTACCAACTTACAGGATCCCTCTTATTTTCCACGTATAGCTAAAGAACTATTAAATACAACAGCTTTTCAAAAATTAAAGTTGTGATAAAATTATTAAATGCCATCCAGAAACAATGCAGTCCAGTCCTAGGTAGAGGAATAAAAGAAAATTACAGAATCACAGAATGATATGGGTTTGGAAGGGACCTCTGGAGATCATCTAGTCCAACCCCTCTGCCAAAACAGATCCACCTAGACAAAGTTGCACAGGAATGTGTCCAAGCAAGTTTTGAATGTCTCCAGAGACAGAGACCCCACCACCTCCCTGGGCAACCAGTTCCAGTGTTCTGCCACCCTCAAAGTAAAGAAGTTCCTCTTCATGTTTAGATGGAACTTCCTATGTTCAAGGCTGTGCCCATTACCTCTTGTCCTGTCACTGAGCATCACTGAAAAAAGACTGGTCCCATCCTCTTCACACCCACCCTTTAAGTATTTATAGGCATTGATCACATGGGACTGAATGAATTCCTTGCTTTACTTTGCTTGCACGTACAGCTTTTGCTTTACTTATTAAATTTCCTTTATCTCAACCCATGCATTTTCTCATTTTTACCCTTCCAATTCTCTCCCCCATCCCACTGGGTGGGGGGAGTGGGTGAGTAGCTGTGTGGTGCTTAGTTGCCAGCTGGGGTTAAGCCACAACAACAAGGTCCTACCAAGGTCTCCTAATCTTCTCTCCTAATCTTACAGATCATGTCTTCCTATTAACAGCTATAGAAGCACATGCACTAGCTAAACTACATTCCATGTACTACTTTTTAAACTGGGTACTCCTAACTCTCTCCAACATGTAAAAGACTTACATAAAATAGTCTTTAAGTCCCCTGGAAAGAGGACCCTGAGAAGATGCTACATACCAAGGCCAGGAACCAAGGAACTGATTACAGTACCAAGGGACAAGACTCATGTACAGAGAACACCATAGGATCTATGACTTCAGGGCTCCAAGCGACCCAATGTTTCCCACCCCTCCTGCAGGACAGAAAAAATCCCACCCTCTGCTTAGCTTACTAGCTCTGCACTAAAAATATTTCAGTGCCTGTGACTGATAGCATTTTTTGCCATAACCATATGTAGTTATATGTCACTATGCTCACTGGTCAAGTGCTCATAAAGAAGCATTATTCCTTCAAATTTTCTTTGCAAAAAAATGAAACAATTCCACCAAAAAATATTATTAAGACCCCATCCTCTGACTAGGTGAATGAGCAAGAAAAGAGTATATGCACTTCTGTTTTGGATTAGAGTTATCTGAAAATCACAGCATAAAAGATTACTTACATAGCAATGAAACAAATTTCCTCATGTGACAGTGAGGGTACTTACCACAGGCAAAGCCAAATATGAAATTGAGACTAGCTTTTCCCAGAGGAATAACTGGAAATATTAAGTTTGCTTGCAAACCATCCACCTGAGTCAAAGGAATAAGAATTAGGAACAAGGCTGCAACCAGTAGAGCACAACCCTTGTATCAAGACCCTGGTGCAGTTGTGTTACATACTGGCACTTTGTATCAGATTTTCCATCCTTATCATTCCTCACGAAAAACTGAAGAATGATTTGACTTAAAATAATCTGAAGCTCATTCATAAACTATGAGCACCATATGCAAACACCAACAAAATGTTATCTCAGCTCTTTTATTTTAAACTACATGTTGACTCTGAAGTAACTGTACACGATAGCAAGACGTGTCATGAGAAGGCATGTAAGGGAGTTGACAATTCACGTATGTCTGTAAAAAAAAAAAATGGGCTGCAGTTTCTCCTCAATTTCCATTTTCTCTGAGATGCAAAAGAAATGTCCTTGTACTAAGATGTTCAGGAAAGCCAAGTATTTAAATATATTTTATATTAATCACCATCTAAAATAGCAAATTCAGAAGAAAACTTGCTGTCTTTTTCAAAATCCCATCAAGAAAAAAAAAAGGGGAAAAGACTATATGGATTTTTATAAGCATTCTTTATTATGCTCATCACTGACTGGTGTCTAAAACCTCACTGTAACACTATAGGGTCCACATACATTAAGATAGTGACCTCAGACTCTGTAATATGTACAAAGTCAGAAGAAAAAAATGGAAGGGAAAAAGAAAACTCAGAAGAAAAAGAAAAGAAACTGGAAAGTACGTACAAGAATGCACAAAGAGCCATTAAATTGGTTCATTGAGAGACAATACTGTTCAAAAGTCAACACAATTACATATCTTTAAATATCACGCATCAGGTCAAGTTAGTCAAAATGAAAGCTCACACTCATTGCTACGGAAGTGGAAAGTCAAGTCTTGGGGAGAGGAGGGAGCAACAAAGTAGGACAGTACAAACGCTGTTGCTGTGAAGTATTTTTTCCCCTCTCAAAAAGTATTCAGAAAATCAGAGATGGGGGCTATTACAACGGTTGCAAATCTTACAGAGTTACAGCCATCTGTTGTGTCATCTAGTTACAGACACACAGACATAATCAAAACCAGGGAAAACTGCTCAAATAAGTGTAATTTTCTGTGAATAAGACACTATGCATCTTTAGTAAGCTTGAGAATCTTCCAATACAAATTTAAGGGAATGAATGGTATTGGAGTTTTTTTCCTGTAAGAAATGACATGATCAAGAACTTTCCTATACACAGAAATGAACAGGGTTTATATGTAGCTACATTTGTCAGCAGGGCATTCAAAAGTCCTTTTCACAGTGAACATTAGAAAGAGCATTAGAAGAATGCTGCTGTAACACTGTTTATTCACATACAGCTTGAGAACAACATCCAGGATAAATATTTAGCCTCAGGTCTCAGTTCCATAGAGAGTTTAGAGAGAAGAGCATCCAGCACACCTCTGTATGGCACTATGCACTCTTGTAGTTCTGTGTCCCATTTACTTTCCTGTCTAAACCTGAATAGCTTTCTTTTCCCCAAAACCTCCTGGCCTGCCTTCAGACAGCTCAGGCTCCTTCTTGTCAGTCTCTTAAAAACTGCTGTGTTCAAGCTGAGGTGTGCCATACAAGCATGTCCCAAAGCACAAGGCAAGCACCTTCCCGGCAGTTCCCAAGCAAGCAGGGACATACAGAGCCAAGACTCACCAGAAGAGAAGTGTGATGCAAGGCTCCTTGGCATGAGCTAGGCTTAGCTCTCTTTGGAGGAGTCTAGTTCAGGTCCCACAAAGAGCGCTCCTCAAGACAGCTGGGCTAGGTAGCACAGTTCCTGAGCTAATAAATTGGGTCTCTCAGCATGGGTGGCTCTGTCACAGCATGTCCCTCACATGGATGTGCTACTCTCAAGTCTAGAAGTGGCTCCAACTATTGCAAGTGAAGGGCTTTCAGTTCCCAGAGCACTGCACAGGACAGACCTGCCCCTGCTTAATGGGTTTAACTTGGAGAGTACGGATAACCTGTTCCCTCCCTGCAATCAAAGCTTAACCTAGCACTCTTAGTATAAACCACAGTTTACAATAAAATGCAATAACCTGGTTTTGAAAATGCTATTTTCGAACATACACACTGAACATTTTCTAAGTAACACTGAAATTCTTAAAGTATTTTTCCTCTCTGGAAGACATATTGGACTTACTAATCAGTCTTCAGCTCCTGGGTGTCACTACTACTATTGCATACGTGCCAACAGAGCAATAGGAAAAAGCAAGGTGGCTGCAAAGCAGAAAGAAACAAAAATCATTATTTTTTTAACACAGTTACTAAATTTCTCCTTCTCCTCTTGAAGCCATTTTTATCTCAGATTTTTAATTCTTATTCTTATGCAGCAGTTTCCCTGTTTCCCTTGTGTATACACTGTTTGAGCTTTCAATTTTTAATTTTTCTTCAATAGTGCCCTATCTTCCCTTTTCTTTTTTTTTTTTTCCTTCTTCATTACTTGGGTTTTTTCCTCTCCTGTTTTGTTTCCTCATGCTTGTTTACTTTTTTCCCCTAGTCCTCACTAATTATTTCATGTCTCTTGGTCTGTTTCATTATGTGTCATGGCTTTTCCTTTCTTTTTTTTCTTTATATTGCATTCCTTTATTACACTCCTGCAGCTCTCTGATTTCTATGTGCTTGCTTAACTATTACCCAAATGGCTCCAAGCAGGACACACTCAAACTGAAGAATAAATAAATTAAAAGAAAAATACTATCTGTGGCCATGTGGTGTTGCCTAGCAACGCTCTGTACCTCTCCACAGCTTTTCTAGAGCCCTGGTGGCAACAGAGATTTTCAGACTTATTGCTACAAATATATGCAAGATCCTTCTCGTATTGTTTGTCCGTTCATGAGCAAAAAAAATGCAGAGGAAAATATAAATGAGAATGAAAAACTCCAAAGAAAGAACCGACAACAGGACTACTCTTCCTGCACAAGAAATGGCCACATACTCCGATGTGCACTGCCCCCTTGTCTCATGTACTCTGTATAACGCGCTCAGTTTATACGTTACTACTCTTCACTGACACTACTACTGTTACAATCTTTGAGAAAGAGAATGTAAATAATATTTCTTATGCAATTAAAATTTGTGTTGAATTTACTCAACTCTTAAATAATTACCGTGAATGTGTTACTGGCTGAGGTTTATCGATTTCTTACACTCTAGTGAAGTTGCTTCAGAAAGCTTTACACCAAAGAAAAGATAGTAGCCAGCCTCCAAATTGTACAGGATAGGAAAAATGGTCCAAGCATTGTCAAAAATGCATTGGGATTATTAAGGAAGTGAAGTTTATTCCTAAGGCTTATAGATCCAGTCTTAAAAGATTTTCAATATCTATTGTTTCTAATGACTTCAGATGTGACAGAAGTGAAAGTGAAGCTTTCCCCCCACTCCCTCTTTTGTTTTAAAACAAAAGTTTGCTGGGCTCAGTTCTTCAAAAGTTAGGAAAAAAAGCTCATTAAGTCCATAATTTACAAAGTATTGATGATTCAGCATTAGATAGACTGAGTTTCAAGAGGACACGTACTAAACCAGTTTCCCTGACAGTCCTTTTTCATTTCACAGCAATGAAAGACTCCTTCCAACAGCCAATGGCAACTTCTGAGAAAGAAAGCTCTTTTTAATTTTGGGATGGAAATAATGCTTGTCAAAGGGACTAAAACTCTTAAGATACCAGGAATCGTGGATGGGGAGTCAAGAAATAGAAATGCTACAGCAAAAGATAAGTTTTAGGTAAGGAGCAACCTGTGATGAAGCCCTACAGAATGGAGAAAACGTTCAGTTAACATGTATCTTTCTGAAGGGCATCAAAATCAATGTTATTACCTGGGAACTTTTTTATATAGATAAACCAGCCTCAAAGCCATTTGATGTCTGCACAGGAGAGTATCAGTAGCAAGTGAAAAGAATGCGCATCAGACCACATACCTTAAAAATATATTTAACAACATCAGTCTGCATGTCAGCTACAAATTGTTACATAGTGAAGAGAAACCACAAACGATCCACATAGGTAAACAAAGGACAGAAACTAATATTCAGGTACACAATCCCAGTTTTTTAACCTCGTTCCCACAGTAATGTTTGTAGAAATTAAAGGCCGAAGTAAGGGTATGTAGAGTTAGTTGGAGAACACAGCAGAACCCGTAGATGATACAGCTCACCATAAAACAAACACAAGCATTGCAAAGTCAACCACTTACATTCAAAAATGCCTAAAAAAGTTTGCTGTTTCAAAACTTGATGTGGTCCTTCCCACGTATGCAGCAAAACAGCAGTTTGAATGATATGATCATATGCTATTTTACACAGAAGTGCTGCCTGACTCAGAAGACAGAGCAGAGTGCTCACCTAATCAATAGCCTTTCATCATTTGTGCTTAGTGTGTAGCCTTATTTACTGCACACTATTCAAGACCTTACTTGAAGGCACAACTACTTTTCCCTGTAAACATTTCAATGACGCTCATCACTATGGTATTTGAAGTGATTTAAAAGCAATTTATTCTACATACTATGAATATCCCCTTTAAACAGGTAGCAATCAGCACACAAAGTCTATCGAATAACTGAGCACACTATGTCAGACACCTATGGCCCAAAACATTAAAGTATACAGGAGACCGGAAGTGACAACTTGGATGATCAGAGTTACTCTCTTGCTTTCACATTCAGTTCACATACAGATTTTCTCATCCAGTTGATGGAATCAGCACCCTCTGATGATCTGGAATTTCTAAATCATCTTCTCTCTTAATTCCAACCAGTAAGCTTCTAGTCATTCTTATCCTCAGCCCTTGGCTGTACAGCCTCCTAATTGCGCTATTAAATTTATTCTTGTCTATTTTTTTATTCTAAACTTCAGTGTCACATAGTTCTTTATGATGTTCTAGCTCCCTCTGTATTGACAGTGCCTGTCGACTTTCTTGTAACATGCTCCTAATATTTATGTCGAGCTCATTAATGAAAATATTAAATGGTATGAATCTGAAGACTGATCCTTCAACAAGTTCTGTTCAAAGCCCGGAAGCTCTTTTTCAAGCACTACTCACTCTCATTTCCTTTCTAGCCAGTCCCTTATTCATGTTACTTTTCTAATCTAAGCAGAATGATACTCATTATTAATTGGCAAAAAAACCTCAACAACCCAACCTTGTCAGTGTGTCATGATCTACTCCTAATATCCTCCAGTATTCCATCTTATATTTACCTTAACATGTTTAATAAATCTTTGCTTCAAAATTGGTTTTCAAAGTTTTGCATGCTGCTGATATGAGAGTTATAGTTGCCCATCAATTCTCCATCTTTAATACACAGAAACTACATCAGCTATTCTTTAATCATGTACCATAATATACAGCTTGCTTTACTCTTAGGCCTGCAACTTCACATGGCAATTTTTCTGTGATGCTTTTATGCATTTTTCTGTCCCTTTGACTTCAGAGATTAAGCCCCCCAAGTTTTCCTTCTGGTCTGTTAATTTCCTGGGTTAATTTCCACTTCTGCACTTGTCTGCCCATTTGTCACCTCTTGTTTTACTCCCATTTTACTGAAACTACAACAACAACTTACAAAGATTTTAGACAATACCTAGGATGTTTAATCCTATCTTCACACTGGCTTTCCTTGTTCTTTTAGTTCTTTTAATTTAGATAGCTTAAGAACCTTTTACTATTTGTTTTATATAGCTGAATAACCTTTTACTATTTGTTTTAATTTCTTTCGCCAGGTGTGACTCAACTTGACTTTTTAAAGTTCTCACTTTTCCCTCTGTACTCCCTGTTTTGCCCAGCAATCCCATTTTTTTTTCAATTCCTTAAGGGTTATCCTCATACTACAAATAGTCTTTCTGAAGTTGTTTTCCGTTCAAGTCTGAGGTTCTTCTTTACAAGTTGGGATGCAAATTCCAAATCACTTTTGCATATTTGCATTAATAACAATCTCCTCAAAATTCACATCTGCAGGCTCTTCAGTTCAGAGATCTAAATAGTTTTCTTAACTTCTGAGTTTGTCTTATTAAAAAAATAAAATAATTTTTGGCAATTCTTCTGTAGAATTTATATTAAATTAACTAAAAAAAAAAGCTTGATTAACATTGTATCCTGTGATTACCTATTCTATGACTTCCCCCATTTGCTAAATTCAAGGCTAAAGGGAAACAGGGCATGAAGAGATACTAAACATTTTAAAAGGCAAGATAAGAATTTAAAAATCAAGCCAAACTGAAGGGTCAGAATTTAAGCCATAAATTGAATACAAAACAATCCAATGCTCTTGCAGAAGGAACAACACATTGTGGAACAGTTCATTGTGTGAGGCAAAGAAATTATTTTGTTCTAGTCAGTGCTAGCTAGGTCCCAGATGAAAAATTGTGTAATTTTTTCATCATCATGATTAGAGAAAGACGCAGAAAATGAAAATCCAAAGAAAAGTAACAAAATAACAGTTTCAGAAAACATGACCAGCAAAGAGTTGAAGAAAAATAGAAAACTGGAAGGATAGCTAACAGGAATCTTCTAATAGAACAAATTTTATACAAAAAGGGAACAATCATCAATTGTTCTGCATCTGGGAAGAGGAGGAAAAGATGACAATTTGATCTCCAACAAATGAAATATACTATATTTTAGGAAAAACTTGCTGCTGCATTGATTAAACACTAACAAGAACAAGAAGTTTCCAACATCATACACCTTTAGAAGTGGGTTCTACAAATATCTGTCAAGAAATGTCTAGCTATATTTCATTCTGTCCCAATCCAAAAATTCTCTCACTAACCCTCTGAAACCTACATTTTTGTGATTCTCTGATTAGACTGATTTCTATTTACAGCCACAGCCAAATTTAAACCTTCTGTGTGGAGACTCAATAGCGTATTCTCAGCACACTAGAAACAAGTTTACTGCCCTTCCCTAAAGTGATTTACCCTTGCTATCTTTTTACCATCTGTTGCATTACTAACATAAAATGCTTTGCCTTTATGTTTGTCGTTCCTGAATAGTACATATCCTTTTAAGGCAACTATACAGGTAGTCATTTGGATGCTTCTTAATTTGATTACTTGATTTAACAATGTTAATAACGTTCCTCTTACCTGGTACTTGAATAAGAAATCTTCAATTTATTTTTTTAAAGGAAAATACAAAAATACATTAATTACAACTTGATAATTTTCAAACAGAATACACGTCCAGGGTCTTAACTCTACAGAAGAAAACCTCTACCATTTTAGCTACCAAATAAGCAACAGTAGGTTGTTGTTCTTGGTCTCAAAGGGGAACAAACAGTTTTGCTGAGTGATTGTTCCAGCTACTTGCTGAAGAAACAGGACTAACTGGAAATGGAAGAAGTGACTGCAGAAAACACGTACATGTAGCTTTCTGAAGACAGCTGGAACAGGTACACAGCCAGAAAGACTAAGAGGGAATACACTTCGACATGGCAACATCACCGCTCCAGAGACTGGACCACCCACCAGTTCCCATTTCATCAATATGAAGTGTACACACTATAAGGAAGGTTCTTGTACCAAGGAGTACCTAGCACCTTTGCAGACTGAAGAATCCCAAAAACATTATTTCTGATATCAATACTGGATGGGATACTGTGTTTATTTTCAACACTATATTCAAACAATATATCAGTTTAGAAAACAACAAAAAAATCTTTATGAAAGTCTCAAATCATTCCTGAGAAGCACCACCAAAAATTTATGAGTTCCTGAAACCAGGACACTACTGTAAGCAAACAATACTGAATATTGTAAGCAAAGGAACATTGAGTGATGAGGCAGTTAACTGCTTTCCACCCAAGGACTGTACATTGTGATAAAAATTCAACAGAAACTGATATCAACATATCTTTTTAAATCCCGTTACGTTATGTATTCTTGCTTCAAAGCATGAGGATGATAGTGGGGTTTTTTTTAATATAATGCTATCAGTATTGGTTAAAAGATCAAAACCAAGCCTTTCTGCCAGACCTGTTCATTCATACTTAAATCAAGTGATTTCTTTGTGATATGCATATATGACTAATTTTTTAATATGCATAAAAGAATTGATGGGACTGGCACTCAGAACATTTTTGTCCAAATATATGGCAAAGTTGTAGACAAACTACAACCATGGTACTGTAATGAACATGTCAGTGCAACTTAATATTGGACAGTGCTACCAGCCCTGCTTAATACAGCATTCTGCAAGCTATCATACTTCCTTCACACTGAAATTGGTGTCTCAGCTCCTTTTACTTCTAGCAAGCAGATGTCTTCAAGGACTTAGACAATATAAGTAGATCTGAAGTGAGTAATTACTAAGAGGCTAACAATGGCACAGGTTTCTCCAAGAAACAATGTTCATGCACTTAAAGGCACAATGCACTTAAAATTTCTCAACCTAAAGCTCATGCTCTTTTTTAATTTTATAGATTTCTAAACAGAATGGACATGGGGCTTTTGCTATAAAAGAAGAAAGTCTAGGAGAAGAAAGGGATGAGCAAAAAAGCAGTATAGGTTTCAGTATAGGTAACGGTCATCTACTCTGATCTGCTTAACTTTAACGTGAAGGGGAATGACTTGATCAGACTTACCTAGAATTCAGAATTTACAGCAGACAAGCATTTTTCTTTTTGTCATGTATATATGTGTAAAACCAAACAATTTGCAACTCTGAGATGCTTCAGTTTTGAAATAGTCAAGATCAGAAATACACCTGGAACTAAAAATCTTTGGTGAGTACCGCTCTATAAGAAGGGGAATTATCCAACATCAAACCTGACAGACACCAAACCTGAAGAACTCTGAACAGAGGAAGCTAAGAGGTCAGAGGTGGTTTTTGCACAGCACTCCAAGAGGTCCACAAGGTAAGAAGGAACCTTTTGCAGAGGACTAAAAAAGGATTTTGCATAATTTGCCATCAGATAGTATTTGCAATTTGATACACAGAAAATGTGCATAAACACACTAATTTATAGCAGTCAGGCAAGTTAAGAGCTGTCGAGATATTCTAATGAAAACAGCTTAAGACATTGAAACTAAAATAAAACAGAAAATTCAAGCAGTATAATATGCATTTCTTAAAGCAAGTATAAGCAATATCCAGTGAAACGGTTATAAATGTCAGCATATGGTATCAATACGAGAAAACGCAGAGTAATTAGTTAATCTAAAAAATGCATGAGTAGGAATTTGACTGCTAAATGATTTAACTGGTACATTTTAAAATGTGTATTAATATTTAATTATTGACACTATGAGAAAAGAGAAAAATCTCTTGATGTTACTTCTCAGCTCTTTCTGATACTCAGTAACCCATGTATTATTCATATGAATAGTTTGTGCATATACAGTCAATCACTAGTTAAATAAAAGAATCATTCTCAAATTCCCTAATCACCTCAATAGATCCTAATGCAATATTTTCCACATTTGGGAATCAGAGCATTTTATTTAAGAAATCGGTCTGGCCACGATGAATACAGTGCAGTCTGAGCAGACATCAGTTCAAAGAATCAGATGTCAAAGTGCTCCCTCTAATGTCCCTTAATCATCACACCAATTAGTGGTTGAATAGTGATGTGATTAAAAAGACTGCTGCTATCCTATACCTATTCAGACTAGTAGAATTCTACATATGTTCTACCAATTAATGTTTGAATAGAGCAGCGATTAGAGAGACATCTGCCATTGTATATTCATTCAGAAAAGAGCTAAACTTGCATATTCATATGCAATGAAGACAAAAATAAATATTTGCAAAGGTAAACTATACGTTTAGGTTATAAAGATAATTGAGTTGATTTCCTTTAATGAGTGTTCTCTATTTTACAATATTTGGGATTATTTTTTATTTATAAATATATAATCTTTCATCAATACATGTCTAGGAATGGCTAAATTATTCACTGAAAAAGCATTTATTCATTAAGGTTCCTGATTTCAGGCCTCGTGTGAACCGGGTTTCATATCTACTTGTTTGCAATTTGACTATTTTTGCTCCATCAGTTATTTGTGAACTGATAACTTGATTATTCTGTAACGGTGGTATATGATTGGGCACAAAATTCACGTGACATTTTTCCATCTCACTGGAAAGCAAGACTTAGAGTAACAGATTATAGCTGAGAAAGAATCATCTTATTTGCAGGTTCTTCTATGCAAGCTTGTACACTAAGAATTCCTTACAAACCTCTTTTTTAAATAAGAATTCCTTTCTATAGATGTTCATATATAGCAGCAACAGCCACAGAAATAAGTAAAAAGCAGCTTGAAGTTTTAGCAAACTCTTATTACTACTGTTTTAAGGGAGCAACCTTATCCTCAAAATTTAAAGAACAACATGATGTGTTGTATCTTGCAATGAATTCCAGATCTCACTCTCCACCATTAGCACGCAGGAATCTGGTAGCTGCAACTTAATGTTGCACAGAAAAAGACAAAGCAAAGAATTTGGCTCTTTCTTATGGCTAGAAAGAACAGCTGAAGACTCTTGCCCAAAAGTGATGTCCCTACAAAAAACAGCTGAGCTTAAAAATGATTTTGTTCAAGGCTCTTGTTGCACAATGCTGATCAGGCTTAGCAAACCTAAGTACAAAGAACAATGCTACAACTGCCAGAAAATCAATACTGTTACAGGTTATGGCAATTAACTACAAACCAATTTAAACCCTATTTCCTTTTCACCTTTCTTGTCTCATCGAAATACTTCCAACTCTTCCATCTGAAGCAATTATTACTGTTATTTCTAAATGCAGAAACTGAAGAAAGTCTGAACACATAGGTGGGTTTATATCATCTTCTCACCTATCCTTAGTAGGTACCTCCAAGGTTTACTTACAAAAAAAAGGCTGGACTACAATATCACATTGAATTCTCCAGTGACAAATGAATTTATAAAAATTGCAAAGATTAATGTCATTAAAACAACAAACCTGCATGTATATAACATAAAAGCAGAACTTATCCTTTAATGCCTAGAAACCCTATTCATAAAGCGAGGAAATTTAGTGTGCTGGCTGTAACGCAAATGCAGGCAATGCATGCCCATCTAGTTTGTGATTTAAATGTCAGCAAGCATAAAATGCATACAGAAATTGAATTACAGAGTTGGAAACAATAAATAAAAACATAAATCAGATGTTTAAAAATCCTGAACTACCTAGGAAAACCCTAAAATCAAACCAAGTCCTTACAGCATCCACGGTTCATTGTTTTACTTTTTATCTGTAAATTGAAGACCTAATGTCATCTAAATTCTGCTTTCTTCTCCAAGATTTATTATTAGTATAGCCATCACAAAACTCTTCTACTTTTCTGACCAACAGAAAGCTTTGTAACCCCAGACCAACTAGTGGGCATCTGTTTATATCACATTTCAGCATGACTTGGAAGAACGTAGTGTTAATTCTTACGTTTACAACTAACCTATTGACTACTGCTATTGACTCAGCAATAAAGAGCTCACCTAGTTTGATCTAAATCTGAGTTAAAATTTCTGAAGGAAAGCTGACTGACATTGCACCTACAGCTATAAATCATTTTTACAGCAAAATTTTGTTGCTAACACAGTAAATAAACAATAGCACTCATTGAAAGCATAATTGAACCTTTCTTCATAAGAATGCTTTTCGAGTGTTGAGGAAAGATATTGATATTCAGTTTCCACTTCAGCACTCATTTAGTGGGCAACCCAAAGTGTCTCAGAGCAGGCTAGGAGTTAAAATTTCACTTGTGTAATTATTCTGAGGAAATATGTAAGTCTGCCATCTGGAAGTGTATTAGACATTACAAAGTCACTGTGTGCATGCCTCAGCAGATGCAGCTTTTGTTCAGAGTTTTGAGGGCTGTTAATTTAATTAGTTTTGTATTTTCATACTCCCACCTTCCCTCTAACAATAATTCTGCAAAGGCAGCATCAGTACAGCTTTATAAGAATCCAAAGCTAAAAGCCAAATTCAGATTTTAAGGAAATGCAAACAAGTATACTTCCTATGGACTTCAAATACAGCTTGACCAGTTCATTAGCAGAGCTAAACATAACTGCCAATGGCTACTTGTACCATAACAGAAAATTGTGCTCAATGTACCATTTCCTAAATTAGTTTTCTTATTTTAAGAAAGCTAGAAAAGGATTCTATCAGTTTGTTTTCTTTGTTTATTATGAACAACAATGATCTGGAGAACATAAAAAAATCTCTCATTTTTCCTAATGCCTTTTATGTAATGGGATACCACACTAATATTTAGGTTTGATTTTTTTTTAGTTTTTCTGCCAGAATAATGAGCTGTGTGGTAAAACTTGCACACTAAAAGTAAAGCTACATATTTCTCAGTAAAGAAAAATTTGACAGTTCTGAAAACTAGGACCATTACTGGCCAAAAAATAAGGACTAGCCCTTTACGGTTTTTTCAAGCTTTTTACAATTCTTATAATGACTTGCAAACTAAATAATGTGACATTTCTACCAAATAATTCATACTATCCAGTATAAAACTATCTGTGATGAAGGTGTACGGATATACCTATTTGCTTATCTCTAACCTTTGACCCTGTAAATTGCAACACATGAGCATATCTCTGTCAGTTCAGGGTCCTGATAACTGCATCGATCTCCATGCAGTAACATAGAACTATAAACCCAAGTTTAGATCGTAAACCTATGCCAAAACATCTTCCTGCAATATTTTACAACGTTCAGAATTTCTTTCAAATGAAAATCCAGCCAAGGCATGCCAAGTAGCCATGAACCCAAAATCAGTGCTGTTTGCACAGCCCAAGAAGCTCAGGCCTTGGGGATCCAAGAACATTTGAGACACCACGAGGGATGCACACGCAGCTAAAAGCAGGAATGTAGGAAGAGAAAGAATTTCTAGAAAGCTATGCACTTTCACAATTAACAGCAAAACCTTCAATTATCAAACATTTTGTGAATAAACTAAATACAAAAGTCAAACAAGGCTGATAGGGAGGAAAGCTCAGAGATAACCAAGAGTGATCTTAAAGCCTAGAAGCTTTAGAAAAATGTGTGTTAACACAACCATGAGGAAGATGTATATGTGTATGCTATAGTTTGAATTCTAAGTAACCGGGATAATTTAAATTGGAACAGCTAATGAGGTATGAGGCCCCGCTGCATGGATACCTGAGCTTCCTAACAAACACTTTCTGAAAACAGAGGAGTTTACAGCCCAGTATTGATTACAGGTCGCCTGAAGACATAACGATGTAAACTGCAGCTGCCCAGGAGCCGCTTGCTGAGCAGCTCAACTATCTGTGCAGCAGGACAGACAGTTGTGGGCAATAACTGCATCAGACATCGCAAAATAATCAGCTCTGTTCACAAACAGAAGCTTTTCATGTACGTTAGTTTCCAGTTATTATAACATTATCTAAGGCAATAAATAAAATAAGAAAACAGGAATATCAGCTACAGTAACAGAGAGATGCTTATAATCAATGCTATAAAATGGGAAACTGCAACAGAGTATGGTGGAAATGCTTAGGATACCCTCGGTTGCTGCACTCGGCAAATATTTGATGGTCATACTAGATTTCATCATTTTGAGAAATTGAGGAAGTTTGTGGCATTTTTGTTTTGGTTTGTGTTTTGTTGTTTGGGTTTGTTTTTTTAATAATAAATGAGTATCAGCTATCAAACCTAAATTATCCTATTTAGTTTTGATATGTTTTGGTAACACTACGAAAAGCCACCATAACATTGTACCCATAATGGAAATATTTTGCTGATGAAGAAGTAGTACTCTACCTCAAAGACTTCTGAATTTAGAGGATTACCTAAGAGAATCTGTAAGATGACACTAAAAACACTACAAACCTCCTAATCAGATGAGAGATCAAAGAGACAACAAAGTCTGATAGGATTAGTCAAATATCACACTGAGACAAGGAATCTAAATACCTGGAGAGAAAATGATGATATCTAATGGCAGAAATACTGAAGAATAGACAGTTTATACTGAAAAAAATATTTATTCTAAAACCACCTGTTTCCTGAAAAATACAAGGCACAAAATTTAAAATTCAGAGCCGTGTTCTAATCTAAGTTTTATGTATTTATATACAACGTATACATATACGGTCATGTATATATAGCACACATATAGGTAGGTCTATATATACGTGTATATATATATAAAATAGGTACAAATGATGGGATCCCCTATTTCTGTACTGAAATAAAATTACCTTTAAAAGTCTCAAAAGGGTAGTGAAGTGCTGCTCTACCCAGCATTACTCTTGGAAAACAGAAAGAAAAGTAGGAAGTGAGCAGAAGCTCTGCAGGGCACAGAAGAGGCAGCTGACACTGGCTACCCAGGAGAGCAAATGGCTCTGCCAGGCTCAGGAGGTGGTGAGCCCCTTGATACTTACGATGGATCAGACTCCATAATAAAAGGAGAAAAAGTTGCAGCAAAGACTTACTAAACCACCAAAAAGGAAAAAGGTATGGAAGGTCATAGGTTCTGAAAAGTAAACAGCTGATCACGAAGTAGTTTTGTATCTACAGGAACAAAACTAGGAGCCAAATTCAGCTACTGAACAACACAGGAAACTCAAATTTGAATTTCTCACACAACTGAGATTTCAGCCTCAATGATATATTGCATGTTCCAGATGCAATAATAAACATGCACTTACTGAACAGCTTTTGTCGGAATTCCTCTTCCATTGCTTCTTGACTTGTTTCTTTGCTGCAGTTGAATGAAGAGTTGCATGTATCTGCTTTCGAGGATTTAGAGCCAGAATGTTCTGTAGAAAAAGAACAGAAAATACTAAAATATAGATAAAATTTAAAAAATAGTTCAAAGCCTCTTAAATCACACCTCACTCACTAATTTACAGTACTATGCAAAACCAAAACACGATTACTCAAGATTGTAGCCCAACTTCATATGAATTTGTTTAGATTTGTATTGTCCACACCACTTAGGTTTTGAGTACTCAAGACATTTCTAGGACTGCTTGAGAACAGAATTATATTTAGTGACCATGATAGTCGTTTCCATTCCCGGATGTCTGTTATGTACAGCATATAGAAACACATAATTCTGCTTCATTATATCACTCCAAGTAACACTTGTAAAGCAAAACAAGCAAAAATATTTTAAAGGATCTCAGTTATTTCTGGATGTTTCACCATTTCAGTATAAATTCCAACTTCCCCTTCACAGAAATCTGCTTCTGTGCCTAGTGAGCTGATGAGTTAACTTCATTTCCCTTACAATGCAAGGACACAAACAAATGTTGGGAACACAGCTGTACTTTTAAGTGATAGTAGTGGTTCTGACAACATGGGCAGAATGTACCAGAGTGACTTACAGAAATGGAGACTGAACATGATGAGTATGATGGGGTTATGAATATTATATCAGGATGTTTCCTTATTTTGACAGTCTACTTGATTTGGTAATAATGATGAAAAAGTAATCTGTTGTATTAAGATTTTATTGTGGTGATATTTATGGGGATTTTTGGTATTTTTTTTAAATGCACAGGGGTCGCTT
Source organism: Tringa tobata (assembly GCA_033628505.1). Classification (NCBI taxonomy): domain Eukaryota; kingdom Metazoa; phylum Chordata; class Aves; order Charadriiformes; family Scolopacidae; genus Tringa; species Tringa tobata. The sequence continues at coordinate 5,920,154 of JAHREE010000157.1, read as the reverse complement.
TCTAATTAACTACTTAACACTTACTCTGGACTGATCAGTAATCCACTTTTCCCCAAAAAAACGAATCTCAACTACAAAAATTCCACCTGCAAATAACAACATAGCCCAATAGAGTAACTCCCAGTTTGCCTGAAGGACAAAGACACAAAAAAGTGGGTTACAACATTCAAAAAGCTATAGACTATTTAGCAGCCGATATGCTGTTGAATTCAGGAAGAGTTAGAGGGTGCTATCAGATGTGCCTCTGCAATTCCAGCAGTAAAGACCCCGCTCCATTTCTGGTTGTTCCCCAGCTGAGTACCTCAGGCAAGATGTGGCAACCAAATGCATTAAGTGGTGGTTTATGCTAATTTATTTCATTCTTAATTAAAACGGAGCAGGGACATTCACATAAGGGATGTCACTTACAGCATCTCAGTTGCTACTTTAATTTCTCAAGATGATCAAACTCAACTGTCAGAGCACATCTGACTCATTGGTGATAGGCTGTTGAGTGCCCAAATCACCCAAACTGGGCAGTAGGTCCTGAATCACACATACACTTCAGCAGAATTTCGTCTACCCTCTTTTGTAACTGCTTAATGCAGTACTCTTGGCCATGAATATTATAATTATTTTAGCAAACTGAAATGAATTGCAAATTTCTAGTAATAAACTGTAACAGATGTACTCCACTGGGTACAGCACCAGTTGGTTTAAAACGTGTAACAAATGGTGGGGCAAGCCAAGGACGGAAGAATCCCCATATGTTTGCTCCTGTTGGAATTCTGCAGCAGGAGCATGGCTCCAAGCGCAACAGTTGCAGAAATCCAAAAGGACTACGTAGCGCAGCATGTCCCAGAATTAAATCTGAAATAAAACTGGCACAGAACACACTAAATCACGCGTACAATACAAGAATTGCTTATATTCCCACTACCTAAATAATATACTATCTGCCTAAATCTTGGATTGCTGACCAAGGTGGCTGTTCTAGCTAGAGGTCCCTTGTGTTTAAGAACCACTCAGAAGTTAACTGCCTAAATGGGAAAGTAATGTAAATGCTTTTGGGTCTGTTAAACTGTCAGAAAGGAAAATTAGTGAAGGTGTTTTCCTCCTATTCGTTTCAGTTCCCTGGTTGGTTTTCTACAGCTTATGGCTAGTCAGACATTTAGTAAATTTAACAAATAAATTCAGGTAGGTCAGCCAGTAAATGGGAAATTACTGAGAAGACAGTTCTAGAGGGAGTGTTGCAACTAACACTTAATATATGCACCCAGCTAAACAAAAATTAACCACTGTGGACGTGCAAGAAAGGAATGCTGAAACCTCCAATCTCTCAAACACACTGGCCATCTGACCATGCGGCGAGCTCATCGGTGAAGAGACTTATTTGGGCATCTGTGATCTTGCTTGTCCCAGTCCCATGCTTATTCTGCTACATAAATTCTCATTCTTGCCAGATGAGCTGTTGTTTGATCTCTCCAGATGTTGAAAGGGCAAGACTCAAGTTCCCCAATGGGGGATGTGGGTACATAATATATCACTTTTCAGAGTACTATGAACTTTGGGTTTCACATTAAGATGTTATTTGTATAGTAATGGAGAACCTATGAATTATATATTCAGTGTTTTACATAAGTGGCCACATTTAATTCATTAAAAATAAAGTAGGTATGTATCCATTATAATTAATGGATGCAAATCAGCATATAACGCTACTGTATTTTTGTAGATATCTGTTTAGGTACTATGTTGATGGAGGAAAAAAATAGGACTATGAGTAAGTACATAGAAGTAAATTCAGTCCATGTTGAGTATACACTTGTGGCTCAACTGCGCAACATGCATAGTAAAGTTTGCAGCTTTGCACAACACTGATTATTACAGATGCCACCAAAGTATTATACTTTCTTTCATAATTTGTGCAGAATAATTTGAAGACTTCACTTTGTGAGGAAAGCCAAGTGCAGAACACAACCACATATTGCAGATGATTCCCTAAATACTACTGCCTTAAGGAGCTCCTTTAATAATAACCCATGACAATGATTTCTTTTATGTCTTTTAAAATACAAAGATTAAGCTAAAAAAATATTACAGAATGGTTTAATTCCCTAATACATCCTCTTCCAGAAGGGAACGTATTCATTATGACTAATATATATTGATTTAGGTTGCAAGTATCCTAAAATGCCATCAACTACTCGTATGTAATGTACATTGAGAATGACTAGCATGTACAAGTGATAGCTACAGTTTTTAAATTTTTAGAATATAGTAATAAATGGTTATGCTGATCTGTGCCAACACAGTAACATAGCTTCTGAGAATAAACCTGCCATAAGCTATTCATTAGATGCTTATTGCTTAGTTTCTATTTTAAAGGCTATGACGACGAAGTCTACACAAAAAATACTAGCTCTAACCATCATCCATTAACGAAAAGGCTGTAAAAGTTTTAAAACATTATGTTATATTAAAGCGAGTAATTTATCGAGAATTTGAATTAATATTACTCCAAAATAAGTGATTTCAAGGCCGTCATTTGGGATAGGACACATTCTGCAGTTGGCAGCCCTGTTTCTGATACAGCATTTCTGGGGTAAATCAAGAAAGCTTTGGCACATGCTCTATGGTGATTCAATATAAATTTCCGGTATAGAAATTCCATTTCATTAAAAGTGTCACACCCATTTTATTCCCATCTCATAAAGCCACGCTTTAAGCTGAAATCATAAGAAGCTACTGCAATTAAATCTGATTTTTAACTAAGGGCATATTCAGCAAAATAAAATACAAAGTTATGGAAGCACTATGCTTATTAGGAACACTCTAACACTAGCTAGGGGGAGGGAAAGCAGAGAGGGGATTGTGTTAAGAAAAAATCAGTACAATTTACATCATAGATGGGACTGCAGTAACTTCAAGGCAGTCATCAAAAAGTTCTGCTCATCTAGCATTGTCTTTGTAAAACATATGACGTTATTCCAAATTTTGAAAGCTTTTCTTTAAAGCACTAACCTTTGAAGTCTTCAGGTTTTTTCTTTACTCACCTCCCCTCCTCCCCCCCCCCCCCACACACACAAAATAACAGCCTTTGAAAGGTGTCCGGGTTATGTGAACCTTGTCTCTCATTTGAAACGGGAAATTTGGTAAAAATTTAATAGTTCAGATTACTCTGTTTCTAAAACTCCTACTGAAACCAATGAGTTCCATCAGGACTGTTTAGTCCTTAGTAATCCTGATGTTTGTTACTGGTAATCCAAAGCAAGAATAAGGATCAGAAAAACCCTCTTCAGGCTCTGCCACAGGTTGCAATATTAGAACTGCATGGGCCTCTTATTAAGACAAAGTAATATTATCCTCTTTTCATGGATTCTGTACACTTTCTCAACCTTCTTATGAACAGCCCCAAAACGTCTGCTGAAGTTCACCACAGATCAACATGCATACAGCTGCAACAAAGCTGCTGAAAACGCAACTGTTCACAAGCAGACTATGATTGTGGGCTTAAAATGCGGTCCCATGTGTTATTCACCTTGTTTTAGCATACAGCACATTCACCTAGCCCAGCCTCTGCAATACAGAGGTTATAGCCTGTTTTACTCCAATTGCTTCACAGAGCATCTTCAGCTAAACTTTTATATATATATCTATATATCTCAATTAAAATTCAGAGGTAGGCTAACCATGCTAGGGAATGCACGTGAAGAGCAATTTGACCCACCTCGTTCCATTAATCTACCCAATTCCCTTAAAAAGAGTTGTAATCTCCCTCACAGCAAGTAACATTAAACGTATTGCAAGATACATATGTTCACCAAGTGAACATAATGAGAACATATTTATTTTTTCTAAGAATAATGAGCATACTAAACAATTAATTTCAAAGCTATGCAAGTGCTAATTCACTGACAGAAACAAATACCTGGGGTTTTTCCCGTGATATTTTTTACTATATCTGAACATGAAGCTAATTTTGTTATTGTTACTCAGTCAAAAACCAAAGAACTCAAGCTATAAGTATTTGTTTTCATTTTACTTCTCACATCTACTGTGCCTTTTGGAAAGCTGCATGAACCACTAACAGTTAGAAGCAGCACTTCAAACCCCGTGTAAAGTCCCTAACTATTACAAGTGGAAATTTCATTACCAAATGACCAAGAGCAAGTTCCAGTCCTGGGAGAGCTTGTAACACTAGAACACATTACAAGTATCCGTGGTGCCATGTCTTGAAGAAGCTAGCTCTATGTTATTATTCATTATTGAAAGAATATAGGAAAATGTTGTGAATTTCTCCCTCATGCTTATGTATGACAAAATATTTCATAAATTGATACTTGCGTCAAATGTGTATTTCCTTACTGAAGATCTGAACTGCTGAGAATGCTTACAAACAATTTACGTAACCTGGCTGAAAATACATCTTGGAATTAATCCAAAATTTTCAAAAAGGAGAAAAGACTGTGCTTTCACAGTAGTTCAACCCAGGTTTAATTGTGAGGCAGCAAAGCCCAGAGAAAGCAAGATGAAATGTGAAATGACCACAGATGTCAAGGGAATAGTGTGGCCTACCTTTGGAGAACCCATTTCTAGAACCAGAAAGTATTCCAGACAGCATAGGTTGGACTCAGAAGGGAAACCGTCAAAGAATTATTTTTTTATATTACCAGATATGTTTACTGTTACTGAGACAAACAGCTGCACATGTGAGCAAAGTCACAAGCTGACAGTGAACCCATTTATATTATGGTATATCATAGCATGACAAGCTGCAACCATCTCATCTCTCTCAACAAGGATAAACTGTCTCTATATCCATGCCCAAGAAACAGCACTTTACATTATTATGATATCTTCAAACCAGAGTCCTCAAGGTGCAGAGAGCTGGAAGACGGGGCTCCACTTCTGTGGAGACAGCAGCCTGTGACTAGGAAATGTACCAGTAGAGCAGCCTCCTGTGGGACTGGGGCCAAGAAGCCAACGCGCTCAAGGGACTGGGGCCTGGCCCTGAATCCTGGTGTGCATATGGGCAGGGAGCTCAAACACACCTGGGAAAAGATACAACTTTTAATCACAAGATTCCATGATTCCATGACATTTCTTCTCTGAGCCACACAAGCTCAGAGTCTCAAAAAAGAGCAAGAACTTCAAGGCCAATGGATGATCTTGTGGTAAGTATATTCTAGCTGTGCACTAACAGATCGCTGCCTTTAGTACAGCCTTAAGTACTATATATCACAGAATCATAGCATGGTTTGGGATGGAAGGTATCTTAAAGATCACCTAGATCCAACCCCCCTGCCATGGGCAGGGACGCCTTCTAAAAGACCAGGTTGCTCAAAGTCCCATCCAGCTTGGCCTTGAATGCCTCCAGGGATGGGGCATCCACAACTTCTCTGGGCAACCTGTTCCAGCATCTCACTGCCCTCACAGTAAAGAATTTCTTCCAAATATCTCATCTAAATCTACCCTCTTTCAGTTTAGAAGCATTACCCCCAATGCTATCACTACACAAGTCCTGCCTTATCTTCCCTGTAAATACTGGAAGGTCTCCCTGGAGCTTTCTCTTCTCCAGGCTGAACAAACCCAGCTCTCTCAGTCTGTCTTCATAGGAGAGGTGCTCCAGCCCTCTGATCATCTTCATGGCCCTCCTCTGGACACGCTCCAACAGGTCCATGTCTCTGGAGAGCACAGTAGAGGAAGAGGGTCACCTCCCTCAACCTGCTGGCCCTGCTTCTTTTGATGCATCCCAGTTTTCACCTTCAAACTTCCACCTAGCTTTAGATTCCTCATAAGACAGACTGCTTCTATATCAGAACCAACAACTTTCTGGCTTCTTGCACTCCCTACACAGCCTTTAATATTCAGTGAGACTAAGACTGTTCTTTATCCCGTAACAATATAATAGCATACTAGTATCCTAGAGGTGTGATTCTAGATCCAGGATTAGATACTTAGAAAGTGGGGTTTCCAAGACAGATTTACCACCACAGACTTTCATGGTCCTCAGATTTCCCTGCAGTATGTAAATACTGCCTTTTAACAAAATGAGCCGTTTTCTACATTGTTCCCACAAAAGTCAGGAAAGTCTTAATTACAACTAGGTCTATATTAACAAAGGTGCAGAATACCTCATGCACTTTGTGTTACATAAGCAAAGTTAATACATTACAAAGTAGCAAAATTGCACAACTCTAAACAAGGTTTACCTAATCTTGTTGATGCATTCAATTTCAAATTAAGAGCTTGATTTCTCTGCCTCAGCAATGCATTTACCCTAGGTATTACTGTAAATTCTAAAAGGTTTATTACAATAGAAAACAAAAAGTGTTACTTGCTCACATAGATACCAACTGCTATTCTCTATCAGAAGAGCTCTGGGTGGTAAATTACTCCACTGGAAACTCTGCATGCTACCTCTGTGACACAACTTATCTGCAGAAGCACCTTGACCCTCACAAGGAAAAAATATTCACCCTCTGTGCTTAACTTTAAGCACCCAAGCAGTATCACAGCATTTACTGAACTATTCACATATTTAGCATTAAGTGTGTACACATTAAAAGCCACACAGTTTACACCAGGCTCAAACTCCACCATACTCTAAGATGTTCTCAGACCTGAGGCTTCTCCAGGAACACCCTAACTCTGCGATCACATTTTCACACTGTAAACAACACACTACATCAAAAGCCATCAGGGCCAACACAGAAAATTCAAAGAAAGCATAGCTGAACGCAGCTCTCGTGGATTTACTCAAAATCGAGTTCACTATTATGAAATCAATGTATTGTCTAAAATAATATTTCATTTACAGCTTTGAAAAATAGAACGGTTTAAAATTTGGTGCAACTATCCTTCTACACCTACATTCAACATTTTAATCCATTTTCTCTCTAACTAGACAGTCTTCAATCATCTAACCAATTGGCCAAGTACTAAAAAGCAGAGCAATTCATGTCACAGCCTTGATTCTTAGCTTCATGATGGCTGTTACTTCACAAGTAAGCACATCCACAGACTCCACAGTCTGTGAAACCCACTACACTCAACATTACCTTTTTTCATCTTCCTAATAAAAATATCTTCCCTCTTTACAAATCAAAACTTAAAGCTCAAAAAAAAATATTTAGGTTTGCATCACAGGTGTAACAGAAGTTTTTGGTTTCATTGCTATAATAATTATCTATGCCTGGATCACTTGTGCATCAAATTGCTGTCATATGAGGAATACTAAGTAATATTTCTAACTGCTCACTTGTAACGAGAGTCATTTAATGAATATCTCACAGAAAAAAGGATCATTATCATACATACACACTTATTTCTCACTTTTATTTTTCAGTTTATTTAAGCTCAGTTGCCTTTGGAAATAAACTTAGGGTCAAAACCAAAACCAGACCATTGTATCCTCATAACTGAACCTCTCAATTGAACCCCCAGTTGCAGATGTTTGCATAACCAAAGTCCAAACTTGTATTAGAGACATGTCAGTTAATGAAAAGTGAATGCTCTACTGACTTTTGATCATAGGAAACTGGCATTAAAAGTTATTACTGCTTTAAGTTTAATCATTGGCAAAATCAGCAGAACTAATTTTAGCTGAGCAAAGCAATGTTCCGAAAACTTTGTTAAAAGGTAGTTTGCAAAGTCCAATAAATGAACCGGAAATGCGAGAATGAGAGTGATAATACACATCCAAAGTTCTAATACATTCAGTGCTTGAAAGATAGGAACATTTGTATTTGTTCGAAGAACATGCCAAGTATCTATCAGTACTGACTTTCTAAATCTGTTGCAACATTAAGAAGCAACAAGTAAAATTACCTATGTGCAATTAAAGTGCAAACTTGTACAAAAATTTCAGTAGCAACCGTTTAATTGAAAAAATACAAAACTGACAATGGAACTATTGATTTTCTAGTAACTTTGTGTATACATCAGAGCATCCTAATCAAAAAAGAAAAAAGAAATCAACACAAAGAAAGAAAATGAAAGTGTGAAGAATTTTTTAATTATATACTATAAACAGTAAGGGTTTGATGTGTGAAGTTACATGTTAAAATATTATCAAATGCTTGATAGTTGAAAAAAATAACAGAGCCAATTTTCAAGCAATAAAATTTAACAGCTTATGCAAGTAAGGCAAAAGGAAATTGTTGACAATTGTTCCTTTTCCTTTTAATGTGTTATTGCCTTTTGCAGAAGCTTACAGTGATCTTTCCTTTAAGGAAGGAAATGTGACATTCCAGAAATACATAGGGCATCATGTCCATTATAGATGACAATGGAACATATATTGATAATGAGGAATACAAAGCAATTCCTTGGAGTTCTTCACTCTTATCCAACAATTCTGATTTTTAAATCATATTGACATTAAATACTGCTGAGTGTGTGGGCCGAAGACAGAGGTGATACTCTTACAAAATAGGATAATCAGACTACGCTACCCAATCTGAAAACATGGCAGCAAACATTTGGATTCTGATCTATCATATTTTGTCGCATACTTATACAGAAAATTTATTTTTAAACCACTTTATAAACGGTACTTTATGTAGTACTAGTATTTTCCAAATCTTTTACATATTAAGATAAATTGCATTTCTGCTATGAGACCTCTAAACAGGGAAGAATTATTATTGTTTGTAAGGGTTTCTAAAAATATAGTTAAATAGTTCTCCTATAAACATATTATAATGATGCTAAAGCCTTGTATTTCAGCTGCGGGAAGATTTAAGTATTGGACTTTCGCAAAAATAAAATTTCTATCTTGCTGACAGGACAAGCTCTCTTTCCTGTACTACAAAATACAAGACCAAAAAGCTGTCATTCAATTAGGATGGAAATATTAACAAACATTTGTCTCAGATCAGCATCCATTTGTTTGTGGTTTGATATGAGCAGGAGCAAATACTGCAGAGTAGCAGGAACAGCTGTGTAACAATCAGTACACCAGAAATGATGCAAAGGGGAAGTACCCAGGTAACTGTTCTATAGGTGCTTTAGCTATCTCCCTGCTCTTCTCCACCTGAAAGTTTCAGAAACGTGCCAGAAGAACCAACAATTCAATGTTGACTAACTCTAGAAGTGGACTCTGCATGCCCAAGTCAGCTTCCCCTTATAGCAACTGAGGAAGGGACTCACAGCTGCCAGCATGCCAAGCAGGACACCCCCATCGAGTGTGATAAAACACGAAATAGACAAGAAGTACACAACTTCACAGCCACAACAGTTGCTCTCTCTCTCTCTCCTGGATTTACACACCAACCAGCAGCCTTTGCACAGGTGTTCCTCTAGGATGATGGTTCTCTGCCTGAAACTCTGCCCAAGTTTAAATGCTTATCTCTACTCAGACATGAGTTTCCTAGCTTCCATTTGAAACAGAGGGGAAAAAGGGGAATGAGTCACGGGAAATCACAAGAGCAGCCACTTTTGCATTATAGTCTAATGGCTACTGGAGTCACACTGGAAAAAGATCTCCATCCCGGAGCTCCTGCCTTCCACTGACCAGGATGGTCGGCAAACCTGGATGAAGTTGAGCTGATTAACTGTTCAGCTAAGATGACAAAATCAAATCAGAAAGATAATATGACAAAAACACTACTCCAGCACTAAAAGAGTTTTGACCCAACTCTAAAGACTGTTTATATATTTTTCATTAAGGGCTCATTGATTAGGTGCATAGAGAACTTTATGGTGGGAGTTAAAAATGAGCTACCTTTGCTTTTGTGATAAATACTTCTTGGGATTCCTAAATCAATTCATCTTAACTCCTTACCTGGTGCCAATGTTTAGCAGCATGCAAGCTTTACTTAAGAATAAATATTCTACAGTCTTCTGAAAACTATATCTTACCATATGCTAACAGAGAGGAATTGGCCCTTCAGCAGTCAATAGTATTGGTTACTGCTGACATTTTACACAGTCAGTAGGTTTTTGAGAATAGTATTTTTTTTTTCCTGTTCTGTGTTCATTTCATTTCTTCATTTTATCACCAGCATTCTAGAACAGCTTCTGTTGTGGTTATCTTCTTTGATTTTTTTTTTCCTCCCAACTCTTTTGTCACTCTGCTCTTCAAAACAGATGGAAGTGAGAATGTATGAGCTTACTAAATCTATGAGCTTACTAAAATCTTTAAAATTTGGATCAATCAATTGGAACTGAAAAAAGCACAATCAAACAGAGCTTTAAAATGGAAGCAGAATAAGTCTGGGAACCACCTCTAATTTCCTATCTCATGTTCCTGTCATTAGCACACACACCCACCCACACACAAGTGTGTGAGTGAATTTGCACAAGCTTACTTTGTCCCTCAGATTCTGAAGACTGCTGAGATTAACAGGGAAGGAGGTATACCTATAACACTGATAAACAAATTTGTGAAGGCTGAAATCAGATCTTGCATTCACCTGTAGTTTTATTGCAAAATATTACATTACAGATGATACTTTGCACACAGATCCTCACAACAATTACTTATAACATTCCTTGAGAGCTAGTACATGGACCTAAAATAACACACCAAGAAGGAAAAATAACACACCAAGAAGGACAGTGGGCTTTAATTTCATCAGTCAAAGCCAAATCTGGTATTGCTCAGGGCAAAAATGGGAATGAGTAAGTGATAGAGTACTTCAACACTGATTTAATTTACAATCAGAATTTTCCTAAATGCGATGGCTATATCTTATCTCACAAACCTCATTTTTAACCTTAACATGTGACATAATGTGAAAACTGCTGACACAAATAATTGACTGCTTTGTTATAAATAAGAATATTTAAAATTATTTTTAAAATGCCTCATAAATCCACATTAAGACTACTTTATTGATTTCAGAAAAGTTTGTGTTATTTCCATAGCAATATTCCATGATCTGAGCACTTAAAAAAATTACTTTTCTCAGTTTTAACTGTCATTGAAATATCCTTCATTTCAAAGATATCAAGAAATTATCACTATTCATTTTCAATACAAAGCCTCTTACATTTCAGCTGTCATTTTCAAAAAATCATACTGAAAATAGTGTTTCTAAGCAGAGTTCAGTTGCAGTGTAATAAGTAATAATTTCATCAATTAGCAGTATTCAGCATCCACTGAGAGTTCTCTCACTATTATTTTATTCATAGAGTCCTTTGTGGAAGTCGCATACTAAAAAGATCCATTTATCCTTCAAGGTTTTTCATAAATGTGTCATACATCTTAGAAAACAATTGGTTATTATTCTCGCTCAATCTAAATAACTATAATAACTTCCAGGTGTAAAACCTCTTTTTATACTTCCAATCTTCTTTACACATTATGGGTCTACATTTTTAATAACCTATTCTAACACTTCTACCTACTTTCTCACATGCATTCTGGAGTTTTGCATAGATGCTAGACATGCCTGGATGGAAAGGTAGTCAGCTTATTGTTAAGAGCAAAATAGAATTGGGCTTCATAGAATGCCCTTCAAAATCAAGGCAAAAAACAAGCCTTTTATAATGGGCTAGATGCTAGTATAGATGCTAACAGTGCAATGGCTGTAAAGAAAAATGCTGTGACTGTCAAATTCAGCAATAGCTTGCTTGTAGCATGCATTTTATTTCTTCTTCCCGCTAGATCCCTCCACATATTTATCAGTCCATTTCTTCTCACCCAGAAGGATACGTCCTACCTTCCGCCCTTTCATCTCAAGACTGCAAAGGGCTCCCTTCAGATCACAATATTATCATTCCTTAATCAACTAACAGAGAGGCGATTGGACAGTATGAGGACTCTCTCAAGGCCGGGTAGACAGCCTTGTGCAGAACACACAGCACAACCAAATTTCCTCATCCTACGGAAGTGGCCCCAATTTTAATGGCGCATCTCCTACGCAGCAGCCTGCTTCATTCTCTCCAAGCTGATCAAACATTTTGCTGACCAAGAAAACCCTGGCCAGCACAGTTCACTCCAACAGATGTTTCAATTGATATAAGGCCTCTCAGAACACAGCTATCAAAATCATAACAAAGAACCAAGGGAAGTGTGCAGCAATATATTAACAAATAAACTAGATACCATAAAATAGCAGAGTCCAATCTTCATAATAAATATAAACCTAATGACATTGCTTATATGACTAACACTTAAAAGAAGTGCATCGTTAGGAAGAAGAAATTAACTAACATCAAACTTTCAAAGCAGCTTTCCACTTTTCCACCTCATTTCTACATGCTCGAAGTAGTGTGCACAGGTATATCTATTTAAAAAACTGCATACACTGGCAAGACATGTAAATCAGACAGTTTGGCTGCCTGGATACTTCTCTCTTTAATTACATATATAATTGTTTTTAAACCAGAAATTAAAATGTTGGGATGTACCATGATTGCCTTTAACTGATGACTACCATCCCATCTAAATGGAAATATTTAGATTCAACATCCAGATATTTTTTTAATGAGCTTTTAAATGAAGTCACAGGCAAGCATGTCTGCCTTCTCCCATTTGCACTGCTGGTGTCAAGTTGAACTGGAAAGGCCAACCGTTTCAATGAACTAAAATAAACGTAATTTTAAGGTCAAGTCACTTGTAACATTTCAGGCAGCAAATGTCATACGGAAAATAAAATTGAACCTGGGCTTGAGCAGAGATGAGAGGTTTGGCATTTCAAGGACTTCATTGTGTTTATCACTGTAAATTTGCAAATAAAACACTGGCACCACATGTATTAATATTTATTATACTAATCAAGCTTTCTGAAATTATATGTTTAAATACTGTAAGAATTTAATTAAAAAAAATACTTGTATAGGTGGGCTTATCCTAATTTTAAGTGGTGACGTCTCTGTAAGACCTAAAAACACTCAAAATTTCACATTGGCTTAGCAAGGCATCTCTGACCGTGGTAAGAGACCAGACATTTCATAAGAAGGTCTATGTATGTTGACAGAGGGAAGAAGTGAAATTGCCTAACTCAGTCCACAGAATAAGAAAACAAGGACATTGAAAAAGTGGGTTATTTAATTTGTTCTGAGACTACACACCAGAAGTGTAGTCTCATGCATCCCCAGCATGAGCAGCGTGACCCAAGTACTGGCCATCTATGGCTGATATTCTATGGCTATTGGATGTCTATAAGCAGAAAATGAATTTAGAATTAAACTTAAGACCCAGTATGAACCACTTGTTATTTCATAAAAAAATACACCTGGCCAATTTGAAGGAAAAACCTTCATATTTCTAATGAGCATTATTATAAGCAGAAAAAAAAACCAGAGAATTTAGTTCATTTCCTCCACTGCTCTACTTTACCTGCTTTCTTCCTAGTCCCAATTTGACCTGGATATATATGATTTTTCATTTATATATAAATTTTGAACTATTGCATTGCATTTGAGCTGCACAGAGACCAAAACACCAAAATGCTCCCCAAGATCTGTGTAGCCGATCTCTGTTGGCATATTTCACAAACTGATGTTCCGCACATGTAAAGATGCCGGAGATTTATGCTGTGTTGATCTGCAAGAAGAATTCTGTCCTTCGTATATGAATGACAGCAAACAAAAATGAAAAAATTTTGAATAACATGCCCACACAAACACCACCCTCTGAGCTTCTGATAAGACATTTATGGCCAAAGGTTTCCTAATCCCAAATGTTTGATTTCTTTGCCAAATCACATATTTGCCGAAGTCTCATATAAAGGCACAAATCCTGCTCTTCTCAAAGGCGAAGGCATAGGGCAGGGAGCAGAGTGTGTAACACTGTACTGATGAAATAAAAAAAAGGAATAGAAATCATATGCTAATAAGAGGAGGGAGGTTGCCAGGCAACCAGGGAGGGAAAGAAAGCTGGTTTTGATTTGAACTCTGTGCTGTCAAAGGGTTAGCATAGCCAGAACAAACAGGACACATTCAATCCAGCTTGTCTGCAGCCACCAGGAATTTCAGCATTTCTCAAGATTTTTAATAAGAATAGTGCTCCAAACTCAGAGCCAGCAATGTTTGTGTTCCCTGGATCATTTTACTTACACTGGCAAAATGGCACAGGATAGGATGGACAGTAGGTTTTTTTTAAACGTATCCATCTGAAAAGCAGGAGCACGTGCCTTTAGGTAGCACAAACTGCACCATGCATGTAGACTGGCTTGTAGGATGGAGACTGCTGTGCAACTTGGGTCCAAGCAAATCCCAGTCCATCAGATACAGCCACACCTCTCTCAGCTGCACTGAAAACTGTGCAAGTTCTGCCCTGCTGCTAAGACCACACCCCTTCAAGTGCCTCTCAAAAGACCGCCCTGCACCACTGCATTCTTGCCACATCTGATGGGTCAAATCCTGCCTTATGGATCTCAGCTTCCTATAGCAACATGTGGGTTTACTTTCTTAAAAAACATAACACCAAGCAGAAGAAAGAAAAAAATTCAAGTCCCATCAACAACATAAAATCATCATGAAATCTATTCACATCACGAAAAGGAAAATGAATTTCAGTTCCTTCTTGTTTTCGGAGTGGTTAGCTGCAGTGACAACTGTTGTTAAGTCTCATAGCAGCCTGCCTTTCTCATAAGTCCCAGCCATGAGAAGAGGTGGGAGTAGCAGATCTTATTTTAAAGACCTTCTTACAAAAAGAATAACATTTTTAAAATGTGGAAAAAATTGGAAGCTGAATTCATGAGTAATATTAAAACTCAAAGGCTGAGGGAACATGAAAAGCACAAGGGCAGAGTGGAGGCTTTTTTCCAATACCATGATTTTGGATGACCTGACTGAATTTCAGTGCCGTGATTTAGCAGACTATCAGCAGTGGCAGCAAGACCGTAGATACTTTTGAGCATCAACAGCATTTGCATATATAACATGAAAAGATAAAATGTTTCATACAGAAAACCTTCCTTTCTACTTGCCAGACCCAGTTTTAATATGATGAGTAAATCATATTGTTCAATTCTCCAAGACAGACATGATAATTGTGGTCTATCATCTTCCACAAGGTCTTAGTAATCATGTTATAATTGCTGTTCCACTCAGCTAAGAGTTTACTACAATAAAACCACTAAAACAATGAAAGAGCTTGAGAAACTCATTATGCAAAAATAGCTAAACAGGAAGTTTTGTTTCCTCACTGATTGCTTGTCAAATGACCCTAGGAAGACACAGCCATCAATCCAGAACAGCCATCTGATCATCATGGCAAGCTACAAAGCAATAACTTCAAAAAAATTCTACATATTAAAGCTTCGTTATGGAACTTCAAACAACTAGCAGGTATGTACAACAGAGCAAGACACTGTAATAATTGGGGCTTTTAAAAATAAAAGTTTGGCCTAGATCAAAGAAAGCTAGCTTCGGCTATTTATTCACACAACCTTTGCCTAACAGTTTTGTGAGCCTCACTGACCAGTTGGATTCCCTGCTATCTTGCTGAAGGTTTCCTGTGTTTTTACACTATTCTTTATTTTTTCAGTCCTTGCCCTGCTTCCCCCTTTAGAGGACATCAAGCTCAGCTCTCAGATGTACCTTCAAGGCACCACCTTTGCTAACTTCAGCCTTTCATTGTTCTAGTCCATTTGTATTAGGAGAAGAATAAACCTGACAAACAAAACTTGCTTACCTTGCGGTCATAGCCTGTGCTTTGTAACACCCACTAAGTATATGTCCCAGGGAAAGAAGAACCGCCACTGCTATCAAAGCTGCTACTTCAAGCAGGG
The DNA here is from genome assembly GCA_033628505.1 of Tringa tobata. NCBI lineage: Eukaryota > Metazoa > Chordata > Aves > Charadriiformes > Scolopacidae > Tringa > Tringa tobata. The sequence goes on along the minus strand of JAHREE010000157.1, from coordinate 5,904,483 downwards.
TGGAAACTGCAGGCTGTACAGTAAAACTTCCTTTAGGCTTAAGGGCACTTCCCAGGTGACCCTTGCATGCAGCAGGGAGCACGGCACAAGAAGTTCTGTTTCCCCATCTGCCTGACCCTGGAACCAGCTGCAGCCCTTGAGGTTCAGGTGTGCTGACTGCATCCTTGGTGAGCTGCTCAAACAGGCTATAACCTCATTCCACCTTAATTAGTGGCCATCAGAGAGCAGTGTATAGCTTGCTGCTGAAGAAACTCAAAATCAACACGACGTGCCTGCTATGCACTAAGGAACTCCTGGAGCCTCCAGTGCCCTCACTAAGATCAGCACCTTAATGCAGTCTGGCCCACAAGAAACACTCCTCTTCACCCTGAAGCTAACGTAGTTTGTAAAGCTTTTGTCCACAATAGGCAACAGCAACTTACTTATATCTATGGATTACACCACCACAGAAATAAGAGTATAGTGCATGAAAAGCATAGCAAATGTTAGCTTTCTAAAGTAACACCAAATAAAGCTACATGGATGAATTTTATAATAACTTTTCAAACAAAAAGATGAGATATGATTCTATGTTTTACGAGCCAACTATACTCTCTAAAGCTAAATGAAAAGCAAGCTTGTCATAGTTACAGTAACGATGTTCATTATATTATATGTGAAAGTGCCACAAATCTACCCCGGTAATTCTCAGACAATTCCCAGATTGCTATATCGCAACATGGATCTAGCCCTTCACACCTTTCATTTTATTCTCACAAATCAGTGCTAACATCTGGAAACAGCTGTGACAGCATGCTAAGTACCCAGCTGCTGGCCCAGCAAGGAATTACCCATTCATCAACACCCAACTCCTCTTTATGCTGTTTCATAGTAAGGTATGTTTTGGGGCGAGTGTTAATTTTTTGTTAATGTTTTTGTTAATTTTTTTTAATGTTTGAGGTTTGTGACAAAAGTGTAGCAAAGTATCTCTGCTCTGCTAAGAAGCCCTTACCAAGGAAGGCTGGGAGTCCTACTCTCACTACCTGTAGACTGGATGGCAAAGAGCTAGAAATCACCCACCACCCAAACATCCCCAAATGAGATGACTAGAGGGACTGCAGAGAAAGATTGGGATGCAGTCAGGAAAACACGGCATGCAGAGAACAATATTAAGTAATGTCATTCAAGGTTGTGTCATTCTGCATGAGCTCAAGAAACCGAGTTAAGATTCTGCTCAGCATTTCACAGTTTTGCCATTCATTAATTTCTGAGTACTTGATCTGACAACTTTAAATTTAAATTCTTTAAAGAACCCTGAAGTTTCCAATAGATATAATTACATATGGTTTATACACAATGATAGGTGTCAACTTAAAGGAAAAAAAAAAAAAGGAAGACAAAAAAAGGAAGACTTTCTGTCCCAGAGTATCATTGGGAAGGGTATGTATGAAGCCTGTAAGCACTACCTGGAGTTTGAATGTATATTTAACATACAGTTTCACATTACAAGTTAGAAAAGGAATGCTGTCCTCATACTGTAGATTTCAAAATTTCTTATAAAGATCTAGAGATGCGATATATAAAAAGCCAAGACAACTCTTTGCACCATACATCCAAGGTAGCTACTTTCATCATCACTATTTTGAAATGGGCTTTCTTTCCTTTGTTTAGAGTTTTTGCACCCAAGGAATATTCCCAGCACATTCTAATAGATTTGACCAGATTCCACCTCCCTCTCTCAAAAAAGAAAAAAAGGGGGGAAAAAAATGCAGCATTTGGGTTTTGTGGGGTTTGCAGTTGTTTCAAGCTTTCTTTGGTTTGAGTTTGGGGAGGTTTTTAGTTTGTTTCTTTTGGGTTTTTTTGTTAAGAAGGTTGTTGAGTTTTTTTTAACACTAACTTTTTTTGGAGAAGACCCTATATTTTAATCACAACACTCCTAGTCTTCCACAATTTGGAAAGCAGACTTTTAGAACAAGATTATGTACATAACTTCTTCATCTTCTTTAGTTAGGCCAAAAGATTTCAGGGACAGGATGCCCAGGAGCTGAAGCTGCTGGCTAAGCCAACCAAGGGAGATAAGATTCCTCAGGGACAGCTTCCTGGAATTTTCTTTTATTAAACAACTGGAAGGATTGACTGTGATTTTAGCTACTTCTAGCGCAGACTCTTGGGTCCTCTTTAACCAGTTGCATCAGTCTTTTTATCTGGCCTTAACTATTGACAAAGTAGTACCAAGACTCCAAAGGTCATATTTAATATTTCAATTACATGAACTACGTTATGTGAGATGCTAACCATTTAGATAAGTTTAATGAAATCATTTCCTCAGTTTTTATACTGTAGCCAAGAAAGTCATCAAAACATTCAAATTATGCTGCCAGTGCTAATGCTGATGGACTTCTCTCAAATATTCTCAAAAATGTGGCTGTCATGTATGATATAGGCTTAGCTAACATGCACCTTTCCTACCTCAAAGAAAAAAGATAAAACATGTTTTTATTAAAAATACACTACTATTTGCCCCCCCCTCCAAAAAAAGTCCCATGCAGGGAAAAAAAAAAACAACAACCCACAGAGTGCTGCAATTAGATTATTGGTAATTATTGATATATTCATCTGGGAGACAAATCACACAGTGACTAAATTTATTCAAACAAATGGGGAAAGGACAATGCTTTGGTTAGAAGTAGACTGCCTTGGTTTTTCTTGCTAATTTAAATGGGTGCTGAAAAGGGAAACACAGGAAGATACTGACCAAAGTTTCTATTTTCAATGGATGCTGAAAAGGGAAACACAGGAAGATACTGACCAAAGTTTCTATTTTCAATCTGAAAGCAAAACAAATGCTAGTCTTTTTCAAAAACAATCAGTTGGTCCTCTAAATCACGTAGTGCTGCATACCATTATCAACACACGATTCTACAATAATATATTGTTCTTTGCATGTTACACATTTCTAGAAATGCGAAGCAGTGTAATCCCAGAAATATTTTACATAAAAAATTTGAGTAAAGTACTCAAAACCTGTACTTCTAAAATCAAACTTTTCTAAGAGAAAAACAAACTTCAACACTTGAAGAAAAATCCCAGATTGGCTGCTCTGAAAACACTGAGCTGATAAAAGACCGACAGTACTGATTTCATACCACACTGCCTCCCTAACTGGCAGGAAGACTTCTAAAACAGTTTGTTTTTCGCCTGTTTCAGTTTTATCAGACTATCTGTAAGAGCACTTCTGGACATTAGTCACAGTTTCAGCAGCAGCTCAGTTAGGAAATGGACTTGACACAAAAACTGAGTATGAGAATTGATGATACAATTCAGTCACAACCAGCCTAGAGGTGTATTCAAACCACTGCAGTGGTCGCGCCCTCAATAAGCTGCAATAGCCCACCCTAAACCTAATATTTTAACCTAACATTTCAATCTTCAAGGCATACCACAGCAAACAGTCAGGCTGGAACACGACTGTCAAATTACAAGTTGTTTTAGCCTCACTTTGTTTTTGCCAGACTCTAAAAGAGCTGAAGATTACAGCCACGTGGAAAGTCCTGTGAAGGGTGGAAGAACGCTACCTTGAGTCCCAACCACGCACCCTGGCCAACACCACCAGGAGCTGACCACACGTGACACTGCACTAGCCTCGGTCTCACTCCGCCTCACCTCCGCCTTGCACCGGGCCATGTCCAAACCCTACTTCCAAGCTCCCAGTCCAACCTGCAGCAAGGAACGTCAACGCAAAAACATTTAAGTGCCACCAGCACTGGATGCCACTTGCAGCAAGGGTGCTGCTCCTGCCATCCTGCTCAGCATTCCACACACCTGTTTTACTACCAGGAGACACGGTGCAGTAGGTCTGCTCAGCCCTAGAGGGACAGTGAAGCACTGAGGGCCCGCACGCCTCCCATGGCCCACAGGCAGCTTCGGGACACTGAGGCCAAGGTCAAGGCCCTAAGGCGCTGTGAGAGGGCCCCGCCTCGCAGCTTGAGGCCCATGAGGCCGCCCAGGGCCACCTCAGCCCACAGCCCCCGAGCAGCTCTGCCCCGCAGGAACCCTGCCAGAGCCGGGGCTGAAGATGGGGCTCGCCCAGACCCCGACTTTCGCCGGCGAGGAGTGACAGGAGGCGGCGAGAAGGGGAGGAGCAGGCCGCCGCCCCCACACACCCCTCGGTCGCGGGGCGAGGGAGGGGAACGCGGGGGAAAGCCAGAGCGCTGCCTCAGGCCACCGCCCCGGCGGACACCCCCGACAAGGGCTGCCGCTCGCCGGGCGGAGGGCTAACCCCCGGGGCC
>JAHREE010000157.1:5845083-5899915 GCA_033628505.1 Tringa tobata | reverse complement strand
GCGGCCACCGAGGAGAGAGGACGCAGCTGGGCAGAAACCCTCCACAGTGGCTTCGCGGCACCGCTCCCTCGCTGGGATACAGCCCCGCGGCCTCCCAGGCGTGCCGCAGCAGCCCTCGCCAGAGCCCACGGGCACTTGCCCCAGCTCGGTGCAGTCGCACACGGCAGCCTCCTTCGCCGTCCTGTTCGTGGAAGGGGAGGCAGGGACAGGGCCAAACCGCACCCTGGGTGGTTTCCCACATCGCGAAAATCCCGCCAGAGGAGCCAGCGCGCCAGGGCCACAGCCAACACCACCCTGCCCAGGGACCCAGCCCCTCTCCTGCCCCGGGGCTGAGAAGGAGGGCCTCTCCCGGGGTTACACACACACCTTCCAAGCATTGCTGGCCTGGCCTGCCCCTCAACCTTCACCCTGCTCCCCGCAGGGACAGCCAGCCTTCCCTGCCCCTCCATCCCCTCAGGAGAATGCCCCCAGCAGAAGCCATCCTGCTGCAGGCAGTGCCGCAAAGGCAAGCAGGCCAGGTCACACAAGCTCTGTGCTCCCGCATTTCCTCCTAACACACCATGAGTGTTTAATACCACAAACACAATATTTACAGTACTGTTGAAATAAACATTCCGGCTGCAACATGCCTAGGACAAAGCTCTGCCTTCCCTACTACCTTAAAAAAAGCAAGTATTCTCCATTTGGAAAAAAACCCCAAACACTCTAACGTTGGTTTCTAGACAGCACTTTCAAGCAGCAACACCTATGATGCCCTAAAACACGAGAGCTTTTTCTCATCATTTCACAAGAATAGAGGAGTTTTAATTACGACCAGTGTTTGCTTTTCCTATTTGCATGTCAGGCAACTTCTTGTGTTCTTTCTCCCCTTTTTAAGAGAGAATCCCAGATCTGGTCTTCAACATGTTCTTTACAGCACTCCTTTTACCCATTTAGCTTTCATTCTACTTTTCTTTATTATGGCATAAAAAAAGGGTAAAAAAGGGCTTCCCACTCTTATTTGCTTTATAAAAAGCCTGAAAAAAAGTGTAAGTAGCTTTTGGACACTGATGACCCTTTGGGTGCAGTAGAGAATAGGTTTGCCTTTTCTCTTCCTTTTGTGTCTCCAGAGAGAACGCCTCTCACAGAACAGCATGGAAATTTTTCTTTGCATTGTAATTATTTTATTTCTTTCCATCTCTGTAAATGAGCACTTTTGAGAGGCCCAGTGGAGATTTTGTTTCCCTTGTAAGATACAGAGAAATAAGGTTGTGGTCTTTTGTGTCTCAAGTGAGAGCTGTGTTTTCTCAAGTCTCTGCTTCAGCACTATCACATAACAATTCTTGCTGATTACAATCACCCATGCAAAGCAGTTAAAGTGTTGGCAGGAAAATCAGAAGCAGGATCCCCTGCATTGCTAGTACTTATCTCTAACGAATCCAAGAGTCTGGTTCATTTCATTAATATTGACATTGCTGAGCAGCTCAGTGGTCTCTGGTTCTAGCTAGGGAGTTTTCTAGTTGTATTTGCTCCTGACCTACAACAGTATATTGACTATACAAGTGGATTAGACCCATAATTCATTTTCACAAGGAATATTTCCATGTATATGAAATAAACTGTCCAACCACCTATAGTTTGCATCCATTTGTTCGAAAGGAGCAGTTACATTAGAAGAGACTAGCAGCAGCCACTGGGCTCTCCAGTTTTGTTCTGTCCTGCCCGATTTTCAGCTGTTACAGATAACACCCTTTTGAGGAACCTCCCCTTCTTTTTGGAAAGTGTCATCATACACTGCTGGTTTTAAATCCTTGGTTACCCTCATGTTACCTACCAAGACAAATGAACCTGACACCTGCAGGATTTTTGCCTTGTGAAACTAGTAAATAGTAACACCATCTAAATTTCATACAAGTAGGGTTTTCCCCTCCAAATGAAGCAGGGCTTATTCTGCCAATAAGTACAGGTCAGAGAAAGGGATTCAGTGACCTAATCATATCCTGCCTTTCCTCACAATTCTTATTTCTTATTAGAGGGGGTTCCTCTTATTTCCCCTCCCAGACATTTCTCCTGGGGATCAACTTATTGTCTGCAAACCATGGCAATCAGCCAGTCTGTCAGCCTGCTGCAGTTGCCAGCTTCCCCCAGCAGTTCGGAAGGGCTGGTCTTCCATGGATCACCCTTCTGATCTCTGGATTCTCATTTGTGGTAAATAGTGCTCTTGTCAAGACTCAGCATCTGTACAGCTGACCTTTGTTTCAGGAAATAAATGAGCAGAAACAAGGAGGCATGCACAACGTTCATCAGAATACAAGTATTCCCACTTTTCTAAAGAAGATTTTATAAGAAATTTTAATAAGAGAAGTGATATGCAACTTAAATATGATCTGGGTTTTTTCCTGGAGAAGTGCTAAGCCTCTGATTTTTTTTAAATTCCACCCCACCCCTCCCAGCATGATTTTGAAAGCAGCAGAAAGATGCTAAAGACCTAACTTTCACTTCTGGCATGAAATGCTGTTGAGACTTGGTTGAGTTATAGGCTTTTGAAAATTGCTGTTAACCTTTTGTTCCTTGTGCTCTTCAGGTAAAATTTTCCTCACATGCCAAAGAAATAATTACATGTGAACTTTCTCAGAAAACCTCCAGGCACTCACTGCCACCACAGCAGTAACAGCCTTGTGCCGGGAATGGCTGCCTGGCTGGGAGGGCAGAAAAGGGCAAAGCAGGGCAGCAGGGAGCGAGCAAGGCCACGTTCTTCAAATTTGAATGGTTCCAGGAACACAACCTGCAGTCTAAACCAAGAGATTCCCCCTCCAGCCACTGCAGTAGTTAATCTGTGAGTTTAAAGGGTAAACTGTAAACTCTGAAAGTTCAGCATGCAAATTCTGGCAGTGATGTATTAGGGAGCCTAGAGGTCTCAGTGTACTGACATATCCTACAAGCAACCCCTACTTATTCCTCAAAACTGCTCCTGATTCACATCATTTCCAGGCTTTTATTTGCTGTGCAGTTATAACTTGGACCTGATGATCAGTCTTTAATGACACACTTTTATTCCAGGACCAGTTTCCGCACTCATTGCATCCAATGAAGAGTGATGGTTACAGTCACACAGCTAGCACCTCCCAACATCTGAATGCCTGATTTAGCAATCCAGATTATTCATTACACTTAAGCAAATTCATTTGTCAAATTCACAGGACTCAGGAAAGCCTGAAGTAAACCCAAGTTGCTCCTTCACCTTCTTTGAGGACCTCGCTATGACAGTGTACAGATTTGCATTTCAGTTATTTGCTGCTTTTGCCCTCTCAGTTCGGTTTGTCAACTCCCAAGTGCAACAATCTAAAAGGTGATATATCCAGTACACAAAGGGTCCAAGAGAAATGGGATTAGCAAGAAAATGCCATGAAGATGACAAGCTGCTTTTGGAGGCTCCCAACAGCTACTCAGGTTTGATTTCTTCCCTTATGCTAGGAGTGGTGTCAACCTTCCCAGGACAAGGCAAATCACTATTAGAGCAAAGTTGAAAGAAGCAGCCCCACTGATTCCAGTGCCAGCTTCATCAACTCTGAAGGCATCTGTGTTGCATGTCTTCAGTGAACTGGTGTCAAGGAGGAAACAAGTGTATACACGTGAAAAAGTTGAAGTGTGAGAGGGAGAGTTTTTACTGTACTGTTTCTGAAAGGTCCATAAATTAAGAGCCATAGAGTAACTATGCCATTCTTTGTCCACCCTCCTCCTAATCCAATCAGAGGTATTGGAATTCAAGAGTTAATTTGGGAAGTCTTGCTCTTGCTACCTCTCCCAAATAAGTGTTGATGTTGAAGGAAGCATATAGTTACAACTTGATTCATTTCCTCACCAGTTTAGGGGAAATGCTCAAGTTAAAACATTCACATTAGTGAAGACATTTACCTTGCCTTTCTAATCTGCTTGTTTACAACAGGATTTGCAGTGCTCTTCAGAAAGAGTAGCTACACAGAACATCCCAGGGTATGCCACAGCACAGGAGTACAAATGCACTTGAAGTATGAGATATACATAATTATAAATTCTGTTAGGAGGAAACTCTGACCATTACTCAGACATAGCCTTTGGGCATGGAATTGTAAAGCACAAATAGATGAATAAATAACATAAAATGGCCACCATGTGAGCTTTGATAAGGGTCCAAATGCATTTTAAACTAAAATGAACTGTTCTTTAGTGAGTCCACTAATTTATTCCAGCCATCTGTGGCAGTGTAAACAAATGCTTGTCTTCTAAACTGCTTCATAATTTTTCAGACGTAGCAAGGACCACAAGTTTCAACATTATCATCTCAGGGAAAAAAAATTAGGCAAAAAGAACCCACATATTTTCACACCACAAACATCTTTTGATAACCACTATCATGCAATTCAAAGAAATATTAAAATTAAAACTTGTTTCTGGCATAGCATAATGTTTTTCTGTTTAAATGCCACCAAATGTTTCTTTAGGATATTTTAGGGGATTGAAAAATCTGGTTTTTGTTCCCCCCTCCAGTCTCCAGTGATGACATCTGTAGACAAAGCCTATATTTATTACTAAACTTGAGAATTGCTAGATCGATATCCTGGGTTAGCACTGGTCCAAGTATCTTTTCTCTGTATGTGCCTCAAATTATTTTAAGTCTCTTAATGTGCTTCTCATGTTGCTGGACCTTAGCTAGGTAGAATAGTCAGGAAATCTGAGTGTTTATAAGCTCAGAAGTATACACATTTAGTACGAGTCTTCCCTGGATAAAAGCAAGTACAGATCTCAGATTAAGATGGGATTTTGGATCATTGACCCTGGGGAAGAGATTGCTGAAATTACCTTATAGGAAGAGTATGTTAGACTTCATTTTAGAGATAATGAGCACTCAGACCAAATTATTCTTTCTGGACAAAAAAAGGAAATCCACTATAGGATTTGAAAATTTGAAATCACATAGTTGCCTCTGAGACATCTCATGGTCGTGGCAGTAGAAAGGGTGTCACATCCACCTCTTCCAGCCCTGGGTGTTAGAATCAAAGGGTGCTCCTTTCCAGACATATGTGCCTCTGGGATGAGAAGAGGGAAAAATAAGTTTGTTTCAGAGAATCAGACCATATGCACTGAGGCCCAGTATACTGCATTATTTGCATCTTCTACATTCCTTGTGGCAGCAAGTTTCTGACAAGAGTGAGGCCTGCCTGTTGAGTGAGACCTGGTTTGGAACCATTTCATTGTGCAGCAGAGAAGTAGGACAAAATGATACTGAGTTCACCTGAGATTCCTATAGATGTCACCTGGCTGGTATCTGTGCAAACTGACCTTCCAGCCCTCCCTCCCCTGTGCAGAGGTTGTCAAGTCTCCAAGAAGTCAGGCAGACTGCCAAGTTATTAGAGAACCTAATGTCTACAAACAGCAAGCATTTATCCAGTCAGATAAATATTAGAGATGGTCACTTAAGTGCCTAGCTTATGACCATGCAAAATTGGCTACTACTGTGCTTGCAGTTTCAAAGTGAAGCATGCAGCAAGATCAGAGGAAGATCAGCCTCTAAAACAGACAGACGCCACAAATATATTCACTGAACTATTGGTATGAGTTCTTACCTTTCAGCAACAGCAGGAGCAGATTTATTTATTTATTTTAAAGAGATTCTGTAGTTGTGTTGCTTTCCAGAGACACTGACAAGGTACCTCTTGAATTATTTACAAAATACTACTACTATTTACCTTTGGTCTCTTTAGTTACAGCATAACTGGTTTCAACTTTCATAGCTTTTCAAAGGGCTACTGTTTGCTTTTTTAAATTACTGTTTTGTAAAGAAAAACTGCCACCAGATTAACATTCTTGAAACAAATAAACTGTTGGTGTGTTTGAATTATTCTTATTTGGTAGTTCAAAAAGGAACAAACAGTTTTGTCTTTTTCTAAAAGAAATACAATAACTGATGGTAACTCAGTGTCCCTTTAAGTAATTGCAGTTTTTTTGTCTCCACAATACATCCATTCCTCTCATGGCTGAAATCCCAGCCACACTTGCAATACCCAATGGTCAGCAACACCAGTTTTAGGCTAGGTTAGTACCTTTTTAACACCTTCAGCTATGCCTTGTGACTAAACAAAAAAAACCTGTTAGTCATTGCAGAATCTGTTATTAAAGTACTAATGAGAGCACCACAAAAGAAAAACGATAGCAACTGCTCGGAACTCTATGCTAGCCTCATCATAAGTCAACTTGGTAGGCAGTTTTATCAGAGAAATCTTAGTTTTAACAGTAAAGGCAAAAGAAGAATAAAGAGTTACCTTGTCTGATTTTGTAAAAAACACTTTACTTCTCCCTAGCATACATATAATGCATGACATTCCCAGAGGACTGTCTACTTACTTGCTTAGAGATGACAATTTACAAGTGACATTAGTTGTTTAGCTGTGTAAAAGCACATACTAGTTTTATATTAACAGACATCTTCCCATTTAGTTATTATAGTACACAAAAATTAAAATTTTTTTTCATGTTAAATACATACTGGATTGCTATTAAAACAGTGAAGCTTTCTCCCTCCACCAGTGCTCTACATAAACACTAAACAGGACTCTGCACATTTTTAACCCAGCTCTTTGCATGCTTGTGAGTTGCTTCCTATAGAGAGCTCCATTTACTTGCAAGCAATTTGTTTATACTGGTCTGTAACTCCAGCAGTTGTGGCCGTATACACAGTGAAATATATTGCTCTTATTGCAAGATTTAAACCCCGAGTTAAAAGGCTATAGTTGAAAATCATTTTTAATAGATGCCACTGCATTCTCCAGGTCTGCTCAGCGCAACAGACTCCAAGTATAACTAGAGCTTTATAATAGTATTCAACAGCCATCAACACCTAACAGACACAGGTAATTAACTTGAATATTCTGTTTAATATTTCAATAATTAAATATTGCTGGAGAAAAACTGTTCTATGGTGCTTTACATTGCATAAATAATTGCTGCAAGGTAACATAGTGCTTGAGCTGGAGACATAAGAGGAAGCCCTCAAAAGCACTGATACATCATTTTGCTCTGTAGCTTCCAGCAAGTAGAGCAAACAGAACAATAACTTGACAAAGTTTTCCATAGAACAGTTCAAGAAAATTTCTCTTCCCTACCTTGCTATAGAGCTGACTTTTACTCAGGACCCATATACCAGGTAGAAGAAAGCCAATTTCCACTTACAAGTCTCAGATGTGGCTGTAGCCCCCAACTATTGGTGTAAGATGATGGATAAAGACTACCTACAGCCTCGGTTGCTGAGTGGAGAACTGATGCTCAGATAATATAAATGACTTTTAGTACATCCCTATGTCCTTGCTGAACTACTAGGCTGATGACAAACTAGTCATCTGTCTTGGACTATTTTGAGCAAATTCCTGGAGCCTATTTCACCACTTCAGAAATAGCTAACTTTACAATCAGCAACAGTTATTGCCTTCTTGGCAAAGTTGAAATGAATAGAAGAAATTAATTCCTACCCAAGGTCTCTGCAAAATATGGGCAAGACATTAATTCACTGCCACCCTAGCCTAAGGTAGCAATTGTCAATAGGACAAACAGTCTGCATCATCATTTTCTCTGTAATTTAATCAAGGTCATATTAGATCACTACATCAAATCAAGAAGAGTCAATTTGATAAAAAAAAAAATCTGAGCTAAACCAGTTTCCTTCTGGAAATTAACCCTTTATCACAAACAATATCCATCAATGCAGACCATCTTATTTCCACTGAAAATGACTGCTGCTATAGAACACACCCCATGCCTTAAAAAATAAATCCTCTTCCACCAAATAAACCAAGATTAAATTGTCTGATCTCATGCCTGAATTTGTGACTCTTGATCATATCCAAATATTTAATTCTTGCTTTTATTTTTGTTTCTTCCAAAAGTATTTCTTCTACCTTTCTCTTTTTCTCTACCTACCATTCGCCCCATAACACCAATTGGCCTTATAACAGCTCTTCTAGTCAGATGTCTTGCATACACAATGTTATCACTTCTCTGGTCATCTATTATTTTATAAGTTTGGGGTTTTTTTTCCATACATTATATTTAAGTCTCACACAGGAAAACAACAACTTTCATACTAAAATGTATGCCTAACAAAAATGTAGTGTGTAATGGTGGGTACTATTTACCTCATGCAGAGTTAGATCTTAAAACAAAAAGTCGTGGTGTTTGTAAAGCTGTCTATTTCTTATACAAAGGTGCAAAGTAAAAGGTTTTGCGTTTTCTTGTGTTTATTTTTTTGTTTTGATTGTTTGCCTTTTTTTGTTGGGTTTGATTGCTTTTAAGATTATGTCTAGTGAAGCTCCTTCCCCAAATTTGTACCAATTATCACTTTTTTTCATTGAAGCACCTAGATGTTCAAGATAACTGTATAATAATAACTGCATAACAATCTATTGCTATACCAACTTTTGGCTAAGCTGCATTGCACCTTCCTGCAGAATGTCTGCCTTTAGGTGGACTACAGCCACAACAGCTGGCTGGGAAAGTGTGATCTTCACCTGGCTGGGACTCATGGAGGGAGAGAGGGGTGCAGACATAGTCCTTTTAGCCCACACAGCAAATTCCTGCTTCAAACATTCCAAAAAATTGAAGGATCCCTCCCACGTGCCTCATAACACCTACATCAATAGCTTCTATAGCCAAAACATTTTTTTCAAGCTTGTCAAATAGTGACAATGAGATCATATATATACTCATACTTGTCATTTCACACTTATTGCAGAGAGAACTTATATCACTGTCACTGGATATATTCTCTATAAGCCTGAAAGGAACAGAATACCATACAATTTAAAAGACCTTTTTCTTTTTTATCCTTTTCTCAATCACAGAATAAATTAATCATCATAATATAAATAAAGCTATTGTAAATACCAAAGTCAATGGAGCTATGACAATTAAGATTGACTAAGGAGCTCCCCACACACATACACACAGAGCCAGACCTGCGGTTGAACCATGTTGTAACAGACTGGCTGGCCCATCTGTTTGTTACGCTTGTTTGTTATTCTCCCATCATATACTTAAACTGCTAGCTCTGGTTTTGGGTTATATGCTCGCTTTGCAAGTGCATACCAGCCATTTAAAGATTATGAGCTCCCCCCCACCCCCATTAAAGCCATGGTAACACAATTTGCCTTGGATCTGATTTTGCACGGCTTGAGCAGTGTGACACTGAGCAAGTACTACTCACAGCAGCTGTAGGTTGTGATCTTGTGAGGGACAAGCCTTAGTACCAGCAGGATGAATTTGAAAGGATGCAGAGTCTGGCAGAGAGTGACATAGCTGGCTTTACTTCTTCCAGTAACGCTTTTTTTTCCTTTTTAAGCCCATACCTCCATTTCATACTACTTTCACAGAACAAAATGAAGTAGAGACTAGTAGACTAGAAATATTTATGACTAAGTGTAACCTCAAAGTGTTTTAGAAGAGGAATAATACACTTGGGATAAAAACTGCTGTAAGATCTATATAGAGATGTGAATTTTGGTAAGCTGCATTGCAAGGTTTCTTTTTTTTTTTTCCCCGTAAGGTTGAAATAAGGCACTCCTCAGAAAAAAACCCACAACAAATATGCATAGAATTCCTTTGGTCAGAACATATTTGGCTGAAGGAAAACATGGTTTGCCATTTAAAATTTCTACTACAACTTAATTTAATTTTTAATATACAATTTAGGTCTCTATCTGTGGATCATGGTCCTAAATTTCACAATCAGTTATGTTATTTTTTGCTATCTGCCAACTATAAGATGCTATATTTTACCACCAAGATATTGTAATAAACCGCTAGTTCAAGATTTGAAAATCTGTATATACCTATGAATTTGTAATTCCCTTCTGCCCTTCTGGTTGAAGAGTGGTGGTGGTTTTAGGGTTTGTTTTTTTTTTAAAACATATCTAATATTGCAGAAAGTCTGTCTAGGTGTTTGATGATAATTAACTAGAAAATTAGCCTGTTAGAAATGTTATTCATCAAAATAACATTGAGTCCTGGGAATATTGCAAACTTCTGTTGGAAAGTTTCAGAGGCAGGTTACTTGGTTGCATCAGGTTTAAATTACATAAAGTATTGATTAAAGTCTTTCTCAATTAAATATTGCCAACTTAAATGGTAAACCAGATCATTCATCTGCCTGTTCTTTTAAGAGAATGTTTAGGGCCAGATTCTTGACTATGTTAGGGCCCAGTCAAGCCCTAGTCAAGCTGCTGCTCCACAGCAGCCCAAAGAGGTTGCTAAGGTAAGGGTACCTATTCTACCCTGACCTTGCAAGCCTCAAAATATGGGTGGGGTTTCCCCACAGCTGAAATCTTTTACTGATTTAGTGCTCATTAGCTGTGCCTTGCCTCATTTGTAGCAGCAGAAACAGCGCCAAAGGAGAACATTTATACACAAACTCAGCATCAGGGAAATCAGGATTAAAGCTTCTTCTGCAACTTCTTCTTTCAGGACTACAGTATGTGCTTTGCATTTTCCAATTTAAACATACCTTGTTTAGAAGGTATTTAATTTCTGTATATCAAAAAATTCTATAAGTCTGCCAACGTCATTGTTAGGTGTTCTATTTACCAAAGGTCATTATCTGTGATATTGACTGCTTGCAAAATACAGTGCATGTTCATAAAACATGGAATTAATTGATGGAACTTTGAGGGGTTAGTTTTGCCCAGTCATCTATAATTAGCTGCAACAAAGCTCTATATCTTCCAGTGAAGAAGCCTTTAGCCATCTCAAGCAAGAGGGCAAATAGTTTCTCCTCAGATGAGAAAGCTGTTGCATATTACATGAGTCCACAGAGAGGACTTGAGCCATCTTTCTGTATGACTTTAGATAGTCCTTGACTACACAAACAGTCAGGTCTCACCAGCTCTAAGGAGTGCTTAGAAGGATGTGCTGTATGAAGGAGTTCAGAAGATAATCAAGAGCAGTCAATGCTATATCACAAATAGTTCCTGTTAAGTAACCACCAAAACAGTTAGTCAGAAAGAAGGGTACATATCTAATCTTACGAGCGCCCAAAGTAAATGGAGGTTTTTAAACCCAAAATAGAGTTTTAGCCAACAATTTCAATACAAGCAATAACAACACATGCTCCTTATACTTTCTCAGAAAGCCTATGCACCCAGGACTGTGACCAGCAAGCCCAATGCGCTGACAGAAGCTACTCATGGGACAGACGAAGCTGTACACACAGCAGAAGTTAAACTATTACCATCATATATCCTTTCAAAAGAGGCCTTTAAACTTTCTGCAAAGTCATAAACAGACTCTGGACCCATTTATATTACCAATAACTTCACTGAAGACAAAATCAATTCCATTTGTTTCCTTGTTTTGATTATATAGAACAGCACACATAGTTCCTTCTAAAGCAATGTGTATCTGAAGTTCATCTAAACTTCAAGGATTTGCATTTCTTCCATAAAAGATGACAGTGATACCAAATACAATGATTGAAGAAAAGTACTCAAAATACAAGTCTATTTGGGCCAAATTTAAATGTGTAACACCTTGATTCCTGTATGAGTAACTGAGCATCTGAAGTTTCTACGATACAGGTACCACTTCTATTACCAGTGTACATCCCACAGTAGGGTTTGTGGGATGGTTTGTGTTCAGAACACTAATATCCTGAATCAAACTATTTAGTTACAAGACACTTCAGCAACATTAAGCCATTACACATCTACTTACATTCTTCCTACCTCCACTCTAACCAAGCCATAGGAGGTTTTACAAAGAAAGAAGTGTGGGAGGATGTATAAATAACCAGTGTGCCTTATGGTTTTTCTTCTCCACTCTCTTAACTCTGCTACAGGCTGTCACGCCTCCCCTCCCTCTTTTCATTCTGTTTTTACTATCTCTGAAAGTTAGTCAGACTTTTTTTTGAAGTACCACAAGCATACCCCTGGGGCTGCACACGCTTCTTTGGTCTAAGCTTCTTCCTTTAATACACTTTTTCCCTTGTTTTATTATCTCCTTCCCTTGTTCTTCTACCACCTGTTCATTGTCTTTTCTCACTTGCCCTTTTTGCCATGCAGAGCTTTTGCTTCTAACTGTCACAGCATCAGGAGCCTTTTTTTTCTTACTCCTCTGTGATGAACAGTTTATGTTTGAGTATAAACTCAATCTAGTTTTTTTCCTTTTTCAAGCATACTATGGCTGCATTTGTAGCATTTATTTTAGTAAATAATGGGTCTGCAGGACACAAAACAGACTTTTAAACCAAAATAAATCTTAAGATGTTAAGGGAAACAGTTACCTTCTACCTGATTGATCCTGAGTCTTAGGGGATAGTCTACATCTGTTATGAGTTGGAATTATCCTCCTGCTTGGAGAAAAGCCAAAACAGTGGAAGAGGGAAAAAAAACCAAACCAACAAACAAACCACTCATAACCAAAAATCCTTCTGATATAGATTCTTTAGCTGTTTGATTAATTTCGTTACATCCATGTGGGATACAGAGTGGTTCTTTCCACAAAGTATATCTTCGGTGGCTTCAGTTTCCAGATAAACATGGAAAAAAGGAAATTCACTAGTAGGGGAAAATATTTTTTTTTCTTTTCCCACCTCTGTGAATGAGCATTAAGAAGCATTTCTTCTATTTCAAGTTACTGTATGTTGCATTTCAGCTCACATTAGCTTGAGTGCTGCAGCAGGGTGTAAAGTTAGCATAGTATAATATATGGTGAACTTCTGCTTCTTGGGGAGCTCCATGTTTTAGTTGCATGGGGAACAACAACAATATATGCCAAATTGCTGTTAAAAACATATGAATTCTGAGCACCCATAGGGCTTACTTACTTCCTTGTGATCAGGATGGCTTAGGATGTCTTATTATGTGTTCGGAAAAAAAGGTGAAGCAGTTAGGATGTAAAGTTAAGTGACCAGCAGTTCAGCAGTTGAAAGTCAGCCTGTCTCTGGCAAAATCAGGGCAAATCAATACTAATTAAGAATTGGGCCTAATATTTGCAGGCAGAACCAGAAAATAAAGCCAAAAGATGCATCAAAGGGGCTTTCAGACACAAATAATAATCTTCCTAAGTTAAAAAGGAGAATAACTGTGACAAATAGGTATAGGCATACAGTGAAAGTGTTTGGTACAACACAGAGCAGGTGACTTCTTTTGAGTTCCTCAAAAATATAACAGTGTAAATATTAGTGAAGTGAGGGGAGAAACATTTTTTAATCTACAACCTCTATGCTACATGCACCATAGAAAAATCATTACAATGCTCTAATCAAAGGTATCAGAGAAGTTGAAAAAGTGAAATCCCAGACTCTTTAGATCAGTTGGAAAACTCACCTCTGTAATTAAATTCTCTGTGTCAGTAAGATTTCCGCAGAAACTAAAGAATTGAGTAAGGAGATCCCAACATTGTAGCATGAATTTGTTATTCCTCCTAGCGATTCTTCATATTGGGAAAAGCCTTTGATCCAGCAAGGACCTGTTCTTGCTCACCTTGAGCTCTATAAGCTCTTTGGGTCTGCTAGGCACTAATTGATTTAATTGAGAGCAGGTGATCTTAAATTAAGCAAATTTAGCTTCAATTCATCACCATATATGGAAATGCCTATGAGAAGCAGTGACTGTTGCAGAATGCAGATTTGCTCTAACCTCGTCCTCTCCTGGGGCAGAGTAGTTGATGTGACAGAACAGGGAGCTTCAGCTTTTTTTTGGTAATTTGAGAATTATACAGGAGGATAGGTCCTGACTCTCTGTGCTTTCCCCTTACAGGCTGCCCTTTAATTCAGAGGTTTGCAGGCAACAGAGAGCTTGCATGCAATGAGTGTGCAATACAGCAGCTGCATATTCCCGACTCACCAACTTTAAAGCAAGTGTAGACAGCATTAGGATAGATACAGGTAACTGTGGGAGTTTCTACCACTGAGCCAGGTTTAGCTGTAGAGCTTTTCTTTGTGTGTTATTCCCAAACTCTGCCTTCAGACCAGTGAAATAATGTGATTCATGGTATCCCTTTATGGTTGTACAGAAAGGTAGCACCCATTGACTCTTCTTGCATCTTCTTATGATCTTCATACTCATCGTTCATTGAATTAGATGACATGATGAGACCCATCATAATTTACTTCCCCTTCTATGTGTTTCAACTGTATAAACAGCATTTAAGAGTCCCTGTTTGCTGTCTTTGTAATGTAATAAATAAGACTTAAGTGTGAAAATTTTTTAAGAATGGCAAGAAGACTATTTTATTTCATGCAACGTAGCATCAATTATTTTACCAACCGCTTCTTGTAATCTCATAGATTTGGCCATAGTTGCACTTGTATAACCTGTACACCATGATACCAGAAACATCCACCCCTTTTACTCTTGCTGCTCTCATGTAACAAAAACATGTGATCACTCAAAATTCCGTAGGTAGACTGGGCAGACAGCTCTTATAAATGTTATTCTTAGTGGGGAATTTCAGTTTTAGATGCTGCATAACATGGTATTTCATATGCAATTGTCTTCAAGTCCATGGGATTTCAGAAACACTCTGCTTTGCTTTCTGCCTGCCCGTCCTCCAAAGTATTGCCATGTGGCAGGCAATTGAGAAAGTCTCAGTAAATAATTAGGAATGGCCCCTTATGCCAGCACTTTTCCTGTATTTTATTTTCTCTTTCAAACAATATTACAGATACACTATCAAGGAATGACACTGCTCATCTGCTATCTTTGGCATAAACAGACAATGTGAATTAAGGCTTTCTAATAAATGCTATAAAATGGATTTCTTGAGCAGAATAATGTGTTATCTATGGGTAATTTCCCATGAAAGTAGAGGCTATAATTCTGATTAGACATGGATATTATCTTTTCCAGTATGTTTCTGTCAATGCACTGATTCAGCAACCATTTAGACCCCAAGGTCAGGCCTGTTCATAAGTCCCATTGATTTTGAAGTTGAATGTCTGCTGAAGATTAAACACAAAGAGGAATGCTTTCCTAAATCAATTTATTTAAGTCTGTATGTAAGCGCTGTGTTGAATCAGGGCCTAAAGTCAGCAACAAATCAGAAAAGATAATGAGTTTGGGCCAATATGTGTATTAGTAGCCAAAACGCATATAATGACACAAGGAACATCATTGTTACTTGGATTTGAACCAAGATCCCCAAATGTATAAACTAACCAGATCTTTGACTTCTTTTGGAGCTCTTAGCTTAAATCTAAACGGTGAGACAGGTTGCATACGCCTGTACACACTAGGGTGTGCCTTGGCTGTCTTCTGTTCCGCAGCTGGATCTGCTTCCCAGAGAAGTCACAGTATTAGCAGGAGGGACAGTGCCTGCCTGAGTTTTATCTTGCTAGGACGGTGCAGAAGGTACACCTGCACTCCAGAGCTGGGAAAGGCTCTGCGCCACACAAGCTCAGGGCTGAAATCTTTTGTTCTCTGCAGCGTCTTCAAACAGAAATTTATTTTGAGTTTCTGCATAAAGCAAGTAGAAAGTCATCTTAACAAACACGGGAGATTATGAATTTGACAGAGCACAATGTAAATCAAAATGGTTTTAATCATTACCCCCTGTTTTAATTACTACTTGACACATTATCTCTATTGTCCTTCTACACGTCTCTCTTTTGAATGAAATATTAAAGGCAAGTCACAGCTGAATATATATGCAGTCTACAAGGAAAATGTCTTTGAACTATTTGAAATGATTTATTGTCCACATTTCTTTATGAATATTTATTTGCCATAGTGAAAGCAATTCAATAAAGAGAAAACATGAGGACCAGTTAACTGAACATTTGCATACTCTAATGGTTAAAAAAAGCGAAAGAAAAATAATACGGTGCATTAAAATGGTGTTAATGCTGTGGCTCTCCTATTTCCTGCAGTTAATTCCAAATATTGCATGTGTGAGAGCAAAAATCTAGGGCCAAGACTCTTGGGAATTCAGATCCTGAAGAGGAGATATATAAATATACAAACATATATACAAATATATAAACATACAAATAAGTGTCCCTAACCTTTATATATTCCCATTCAGAAGGAAGTAAACATGTTTGTAAGGGTATTTTCAAGGCCAGGGTGGAGTCATTTGTTTCCATACCACTTCAGGTAGCTGGCTATGAAAGCTTGCTGTTTGCAACAAGCACGCATAATCTAAGTCCTCATCTTGTCAGGACCAGAGATCACCCATTCCATGACACTCCTCAGAAAAGCAGCAGGTATACGTAGCTATCAAAAGGAGATGTGAGCACACTGAATATTTTGCCGTGTTAAACCTTTAGTATTTAAGCATGACTACATGTACCAAACCCGAGATCACACACACAGCAGAGATGCCGCTTTCCTTCACTCCTCAGCGGAGGAACAGAGTTTTCTATGGTATGTGCCCTCATTTCACCCTGTTTGAATTAATTTCATCCACCAAAAAGCACTATGCGTTAGACTTGGAATGAACTTTGTTCCTCAGAGCTTCTTAGCGATATTCTGATACCCAGTCACAGATGGGGCCCTGACAGATTTTGTACTGATTTTCATGATTCCCTTTTTCTTTATATTTTTTTAAGCAGGATTGTCACTGCTTGAGAATTCAAATGCAAATGGAGATGTTCACAGGCACTGTTTCATAAGGAAGCTCAGCTGGTTGGTTTTTAGAGCTCATAAACTGAATAGTATATCACATACGGTATTTGGAAAATGATAAAATTTATATATAATGGTTCTAGAGAATGATGGTTACAGTAGTAAAACACAGACTTTGGACAAATACATAAATTCTTTATGCCTCAATTTTCATTTCCATGGAGCAAGGATGATAATAATAATATTTACTTATAGTAATAATTATCATTATTATCTACCTGAAAGCTAGCTGTGAGGCTAATTCATTAATATTTTCAAATTACTTCATGATTCTCAACTAGCATTTGCCCTGAAAGTACTAAATATTATAATTTACTCTGTGTGCTTATTTCATTTTGCTCTGGAGAAAAAAAAAACACAATGTATTGCTCTTTTTACATTTGTCTACATAGCACATTCTAAAATTCCAGCTGTTGAGCTTTTCTAGAAATATAATAACAGGCACATTTTACGCTACTGTATTTTTTGCTTATTTCTCTCTTTTGTCATAGCATTTTACCCCCACCTAGATGTCATGATACCTGTTCTGGGGGTTTCTTACTGTTTGTACAAATAGGTTAGTTGAGACCTGCACTTGCTGTTTATTTCCTTGCCTGAATTTGGAATTGAGAATGTAACCACACATGGGTTCTCTGAAGCCAGACCTCTCTCCATGTACCATTTTAAATATATTGTGAGTAATCAGGGAGTTTTAAGTTGCACACAGTTAGAAGCTACCACATATTACATGCCTAATTATATTTGTAGGTATCTCAAAAGTTTGTTTTCTTCTGGCGGTTTACCAGATCCTCCATTTATTGGTGAAAGTGTATCAGTTATTCACAATTGAAGATACCCAGATCCATTTCCTCTGGTTGTTATCTGCTGGATAGCTAGACTCTAATGGCTAAAATCTACATCTACCAACATAAAAGCCACAGGATATGACACCGGTATCTTGCGGTTCCAATCAGCCTCCTGGTATTATAGCAGTCCTTTTTATTTAACTGTATTTCTACTGAGCTCAGCCGGCTACTGAGTCACGCTAGCTGTTTTACATAGCATCTGCATTGTATATTGTGATAATTGAAAACTCAGCATAGCCTGGAGGCAGCGGCACAGCGGGCTGGGGCATAACTCAGAAGAGTGAAACGAGGAGGCAGTAACAAGCAGGGTGAAGCTGGCCCCGGCGGCATCTCCTCCAGCGGTGGAGCCGGGTCAGGCGTCCGGCAGCTGGGTGGGTGTCCCGCGGCGCCCAGGCGGCTCCGGGAGCACCAGACTCCCAGTGCGGTGGCCAGGGGAAGTGGGAGTCCAGATGTCACTCTCTCTGCCATGGCGGGGCCGACAGCCGGGAGCACAGAGCGTAGGCAGGGTGCGAGGGTCACCTGGAAAATCACACGGACAGATCAAAACCGGATTGGCAGCCACGTGCTTCTCTGACAGCTCCCGTCCTGTGCGTGTGACCAGCCCTTCACAGGGTGGTGCCCGGTCCTAAAACACCATCTAAGCCAACATTTGCAGAGAATGAGCCAGATAATTTTTTCTAGTGTTTCAGAAGGGTAACATATATCAATAAATGTCACTTGCTACTTGAATGCTCATAATAAGAATTAAAGTAAATTACTTAAATTAAATGACTAGAGTAGGACACAGTATTTCTTCCTATTACCTTATGTAGAAAGAAAAAATGTCTGGAGCGTAAAAAGGAGACAAGAAGAAATAATTAGAAAACAAGTTGTGGCACAAAGAAGATAAATGTTTCTTGCCTGACTTCTTGGCTCTATCTGTGAAGATTTTATCCAACAACCTCAGCCAAAACTAGTTAGCGGGTGATTTGTGTGTCTGGCTGGCGGAAAGTCCAGTTGTCTCAGGGGGCACCTCGTAGGCAGAAGGGTTTTCCAAGAAGCAGACAAGTAGTTCTCAGCAATGGGAGTCACGAGCTTCTCACGTGAGGAGCATACCTGACCTGATGGGATGGTTTGAAGGAGTTAGATCATAGAATCATAGGATGGTTTGGGTTGGAAGGAACCTTAAAGATCACGGAGTTCCAACCCCCCTGCCATGGGCAGGGACACCTCCCACTAGACCAAGTTGCTCAAGACCCCACCCAGCCTGGTCATGAAGACTTTCAGGGCTGTGGCATCCACAACCTCTCTGGGCAACCTGTTCCAGTGCCTCACCACCCTCACCGTAAAAAAATTCTTCCTGATATCTAATCTAAGTCTCCTCTCTTTCGGTTTAAAACAGTTACCGCTCATCCTATTGCTACCCTCCCTGATAAAGAGGCCCTCCCCATCTCTCCTGTAGGCTCTCTTTAGGTACTGGATGGCACCCTTCTTTGGGGCAGCACCCCTAGAATTTACCAGTGTTAGATTGTCCCCACAGACTGAAGATCTACAGCTTTCCATGGGTCATTTGGCATTGCAAGGAAGGAAAACAGGCGAGTCCAGGAGACTTCGGCTGTAACATTGAGATAGGTTGAAAAACTACACCAGTTTTATAAACAGATGCCTAAAACCACACAGGGGAGCAGGTCAGACCAGTTCCTGCTCTCCCTGTAGCCTTTGCCTTGGCTCTGCTTTCCACTCTCTGCCCAAATTCCCCTGCCACAGCAGCTCTGCTCGCCTGGCACCCTGCCCACAGCCAGAGAAAGCCACCGCTGAGACCCCGCCGAGACACCCCCACGGCACCACAGGGCGTCATCCCGCTCGGGCTCTGTCTCCTCACGGTGGCAAAGCTCCGTCCCACCACTAATCCTCGAGGTCGGCTCCCCAGGTATCAGTGCCTCTGAGGCCTCACTGGGGGAAGATTAAGTAGCACAGGTCCAACAGGTAGGAGTGGGAATCTGGGCTTTTTTTCATGTTTTCATTTCCTAACTTTCTGCTAGAGCTGCACCCTTCTAGGGCTCTGTTTAGCTGTCTGCATTACGGGCAGGATCATGTGTATTTCCTGCTCAATGGCATAGTGTTAATTAATTGTTATTTCTAAAGTTCCTTCAAATTCTCAGACTGTGGGATCTGCTACTTTCCTCTCACTCTTCTCTTACCTTTTTCTTCTTCTGTTTAGTATAAGGGGAGTTATCAGCACTGAACTGATTATAGGAAACTAATTTACACCATCAGTTCAGTAGGACATACTTCTTAAATCATCTAAGATAAATACTTTTAATTAAGCAAACATCCTACTCGATTTGCTCTGGACAATCCCATCATAATGGATATTACTTCTGCATGCTAAATCTTAAGCTTCACCAATACTGAATGCACAATACAAAACCATTATAAAAAATATAGGCTTACTGTAACATTGCCATTTTAAAGCTGCCAGCTTTTATATTCATTAATATGATGACAACAGACCCTTAGCTAACAAATTTTACTACAAATCAGTATTTTTATCAGATATGTATATGAGATCAAATCCATGATGGCATATTATTTGCAGTTTTTATTAAAAAGTTAAATTGGGATTATTATGAACTCTCTTCAGATTCCTTGATAATAAAAAAAAAAAAAAAAAAAAAAGTTAAAATCTAATGAGATTTCCTGAAAGCATTTTAAAAGGTTGCAACAGCAGTAAAGTCAGCAGGCACCACATGGCAAAACAAAGTATTTACTGATCAGAAGATGAACACTTCCTCCCCCAGAGTTTAACCATTTTACATTATATGGATTTTTAAGAGAGGGAGAGAGAGAACGTCCGCAAGAAGAACTCCAGCCCAATTTCTTTATGATCAAAGCATTCAAATTCTGGTGCAAACTGACTTTTTGCTCTTATGACCAAAACCTCCTCTCTCTCCCCTCCCTCCCTCCATCTGTTCAGGCTTGGATTTGGAAGTCCCTACCGCAGAGAAATAAAGCCTGATCCCTATTGCTTCGGTTGTTGTGTTGAAACCCATTAATATTCCTCTGGCAGGTACCCTGACCCTGGTGCCCTTGAACATGCTCGAAAACATAGGGTATTCCTGAGCCTTTGTCCCTGGGAGGATTAACAGGGTTGCCCTGGAGCCAGCCTGAAGGTGTTTTAATAGGTAATACGGGTGGGCTGCACAGCTGACTTCAAGCTTTGCCTCAGGCTGCCCCTGCTCAGCAACATAGATGCAGCCATTGAAATTAGGGGGTAAAGCGTGGCTCTGTATACGAGTTAGAGCCTGAATCCTCAGAATTTGTGGGAGGATATCCCCAAATATCTCCTTCTCCCAACGGGGCAGGCATCCCAATGGAGGGAAGCAGGGCTGCAGACCTGCTCTGCTTCTGCCACTGACTTCTTCTCTGGCATTCAGTCAGTTACTTAAGCCGTTTCTCCCTCTCTCTCTATTTTTCTTTCCTCTCTGATCTTTCTTATGGCTCTTAAGCTTATAAATTCTCTGAAGAAGAGACCGTGGTTCTCTGTGTGGTTTTGCTGTGCTTAGCAGAAGCAGGTCCCGGTCTCAGCTGGGTCCTGTGGCTGTATCACGGTAAAAGTAAATAAATAGATAATAGTCATAACAATGGTTATTTTTTTATATGAACAATAGGACCCTAATGGAGGAGAAGCCTCTCCTCTGAGGTGTTTTTTATCTGCAAGTGAAGGTCTCTCTTTCCTTTCTCAGCTGGAGAAGATACAGCCTTTGTAAATCAGACAAAACTTATCATGTAAAATGGAACACATCTTTGATTATACTGAATACTATCCTGACTGTAATTTACCCTTGCTGCTGCAAAGGACGCAACATGATTAAGCTAAGAAATGATAGACTGAACATTATGTGTCAGGATGGAAAAAGATATTTCCTATCTAAATAGGAAACAATCATCAAAAAACAGTGAAAATATACAAGGAAACGTTTCAACATACAATAAACAAGCCACCCTGCTGTTACCTTATATTGCATTGTTGCTCTCCTTGCTCAGATTGCATCAGATACTTCTCCTGTAGCCTACAATATTCTTTATTTTTAAAAAACTACAAACTGTCATTATTTTTTAACTATGTGAGTATCTTTCCTCCATAAGTGCGTATATTCTGTTGCTTGCTCGATCTGCCAGCTCTTCTGTGTTTCTCTGGGTGAGTCCAGATTCTCTCAGTGACATTTCTCAAATTGTAGATCTGTGCAGTGTATTTTTCAGGAGCTGTTAAAAACATTGCTACTTTACTTAATAACAATGTTTAGCAGTACCAGCTATCACTTGTTATTGGGTATACGCCAGGTGCTCCACACAGGGGGAGAGGGGTCATTATCCCCATTTTACAGACTGGGGAACCAAGGCGTCGCGTTTGGCAGTGATTTCCCCAAAACATGCCCCAGAATGTACAAACAGGAGAAGGACCGACATCCCTTCAGCTCACATTTTATTCTTAAGCATTTGTCACTGCTTTTTTTTTCCTTTCACATTACCACCTGCAGCACTGTGCCCTCCCAACAGCATTACAGAGAATGATCACAGCAGAGCCAAGTGCTTTTGCGATAACAAATTCAGATACTGCAGCAAACAATGCAAGTAATTTTCCTAATTTTGGAGTGTGACTTTGCCATGTATGTTTTTTAGTAACTTCTATCGTGTCTCTGATGATTTCTGGGTCTGATGCCAATAACATGATACATTCCTATCCAAATTAGCATATGATGAAATTTTGTGCTAATATTCAGATGATAAGGTCTGTTTGCTGTTTCCATATAGATCTATCTTTGACGGGAAGAACAATTCTATAATAAGCCCAGGATGAAAAGCCTATCAATTCAATTGGTACCACATTACCATGGCAACAATATAATGCTAATGAAATTGTGACTGTTGAACCTTGTTTATGGAACTCTACAAAATGGGCTTCATAAAAGGAGAAATCTTGTTGATTAGCAAATGTTTAAAAGCATGATAAAAACCTTCCAACCACATGTGCTGTGGCTTATTAACCATGTTATCATCCTCATTTAAGATAATACATTGCTGTTTGTAAGAGCAATAGCACTCTCAATGAAATAAAATGACATAGGAAATCTGTGCTTCTCCAGGTTTCAATGTGCCCCACAGAAAGACTCACTCACCTCCGTGCCCCAGTTCACCAGTCAATTGGCATAGGTCCATATCAAGTCATGCAGTTTTTACTACTTGTTTTATCTTTCTCAGAATCTATAAAATATACTGCTACTGTAGCTGCAGTAAATACATTTTCTGTAAGATAAATATGGCTTAGCGTATATCAAAATATTCCACAAAACCCCTTCCTTTTAGATTAAATTCTACACAGAGAAGGTGTGGTAGCAGGAACGTGCTCTTGGCTTCCCCCTCCTTTCTTCCTTCCCCTTTGGTAGTTCACTGCCATATAGACTCCCAGTGCAGAAGCAGGGGGAATCACCCTCCCAGAGGGATGGCTCTCATTCCTCAGCACAAGCAGTCCTTGCTGAAGGCAACGATTGATATTATGTCCTGCTTTTAAACAAAAAGCTGCTGAGCATTCAAATTTCCCAGCCAGTCATGGAGAGCCAACAGGCTTCTGGGGAGTTGCTTTACCTCTAAGTGTTTGGGGCTCCAGTGTCATTTTGTACAGCAGGATCTCATTTTTAGCTAATAGATAATTTTCCTCATTGTTTTCACCTTGGAAATAAAAAGTGTAGTTCACCCTATGAAGTCCATCTCCTAATTCGCCTGGTAAATCAGAACAGAAGAGCAGGTGAACCATCAATCAATGTGCTCGGTGAGGTAAGGGGGCTGGGAATGTGTGCCTACGAGATTTTTCTTTAGCAGGCTAATAACACTGTAAAATATTCACCATAGTAGTATTATCTAGATATTTAGCACAGACACTAGGAGAGAACAATGCTCACTTTAGTGAAGTCCTGATCTACCTGGCACAGAAGTCAGCATGAATCTTCACCACATTAGATTCAATGGGCTTTAAATCAGGGCTTTAAAGGGCTATTTTTGAAAGCTCTGTGTTTCATCCTGTTTGGAAAAGGAGGT
This sequence comes from Tringa tobata, assembly GCA_033628505.1. Classification (NCBI taxonomy): domain Eukaryota; kingdom Metazoa; phylum Chordata; class Aves; order Charadriiformes; family Scolopacidae; genus Tringa; species Tringa tobata. Next base: position 5,876,370 of record JAHREE010000157.1, on the reverse strand, counting down.
GCTGTCTAACATTTCGTTATGCCCATGGTTTGTGGGAAAGCAATGCACTGAATTTCTAAGTTGATAGAAATATAATGTAATGTAATTTCACTTAATATATATTTTGCATTGGCTGACAGTTTTATTAAGCAGAACCAATAATCATCATTATTCAGTGTAATAACCATCTCATTAGAAATGGTCTAATTTTCCCTAATTTTAATTTACCTCTCGGACTACGCTGTTCTAAAATTACTGAAGTGCCTACAGTTCAATTTTGTAAGAATTAAAGGAAACATAACTCTTCAGAAAGCAACTACTGACTGATTGCTGCTATAATAGTAATATGCCAGAGCTTTGTGAGAGATGGAAGTACAGAAAATTCAGGTTAGGAAATTACTACATCACTTTTATTTTCTTACTGTCTTTGAAGTAACACTTTCTGCACCCATTTTGCACAAACAATGATAAATTGTACGGTTGCCTGCAAGCCTTGCATGTACTTCCCTTTAATAAAGGGGTTGGCTAAGGATCACACCAAAGAGTGCTGGTAAGGAGGAGCTGACAAGCAGAAATATTTCTTAGAAAGAGATGAAGACACCGATCAAGTTTCATTATCCTCCAATGAAAGTAGGATGTAAACTGTGACATCCAGCCAGATTACATATGTCAGGCAAGCAGATGTGAGCAGAAAAATGTAGATGCTAAACCTCACCTAATAGGCTTACTCTGTGGATTATTCTCAATGGCCAAGGCTATGTTAACTGTAGTTAACATACAGGATATAAGAAATATGCATTCATAAGTGAATCTGGGGACATTCCCAGCTGTGCTGAAGTTAATGCTCTTTGATATACCTTGGAGCATCCTAAAAGCACTTTGGGTGTCATACACTTCCACAGACATCATAAACAGCACTACGGTATATAGCTTTAGTTCTAAAATTTCAAATGGTGCTCTGTTTTCTCTAAAAATGTGCTTGAAAAAATTTATATATTCAAACAGCACTTGTGCATGCAAACTGCTATAGTTGCTTAGCTACTTGATTCATTTTTGTCAGTTCTGAAAACACATTTGATCAAAAGAATATTGTTGCAATCACAGAGAGTAGTCTCATACGAACAAGGAAGCACTTTGCAGGTTAGACAAATTGTCAAAAGGTTTTGTTTATCATAGTGTCCTGGTTTGACCACGACACATAGGAAGTTACTCTATGTAGTTCTGAGTCATAAATTTTTTTTTAAAATATTCTCTCAAAATAACAGAGAAAAGCCACCCTCTCCCATGGAAACATTCCGCTTATGAAATCTCTTCTCTCTGAAATTCTGAGCCTTTTCCAGCTGTAGTCTTATTTGCTCAGCTATCAGAACACACAGTACAGCAGCGAAAAACATTACACTATTATCCCAAGATAATTTGATAGTCTGTAAATGTATTTTCCTGCCTGTGGTTCCAGGCATTATGCTCTCACTTGAAGTAATGATTTGCAGTTATCTTATACAATTCAAGTTAGCCCATATTGGTTTCACTTTGAACATTTACCTGCATGGTACAAACACGGCTTATTTGTGGATTGTACAAGCTAGACTAGATAGGTGATTTTTACAAGCCAGACTAGATCAGCAGTGCAATGGGATGCCTACCATAGACAGCCGGCTTCTGGAGGAAGCAGTGCGGTGACTCACTGGTGGCTGTCTCTTGCCTGCGTCAATGTTATCACACCCGTACATCAGCATGAGTCTGCTAGAAATGCTGAATTTTAGGTCTGACATAAAACCACAGCTCTGATCTGATGTGGTCAGTAAATACAGCATGACACTTTCCAGAAGTACTTACCCTGCTTTTCTCTCTGGACTCTGCGTGGGATGTGAAAACTCGCCGTAAATTCTTCTTGCATTTCTGGAGTTCACCATACCATTTCCCCAAACGCTGGAAACCAAGTTGCTCAGTGCTAACTGGGTAGTTGTTTCACCTCTGATGCATCCACATTTCAGGGTGATACCATTACTTTGCAGAATTTGTAAAGTTAACGAGTGTGGACACAAGGCTTTGGTTTTGGATGGGCTCAAAGATCATCTCCCTTACCTTCACCTGGAAGCCTGTGTTGAGAACAGATTTACGTGAGGTGACAACAATTTACTCCTGGCTCTTAACTGATCAGCAATGGATGCAGCATCCCTTCGTGCTGGCAAGAAGAAAGTCTCATTAGAGAGCACTCTGCTTTCCCCATCCCTGGTGATACCCCTCTGGGAGCCCAGGGTGAGTTCAGAGGAGCCGTGCACTGGTGACATCCATTGAACTGCCGGCTCTCCGTGGGTGTGAAAATGCTCAGCAACACAAAAGACACAAAATATGATTTACACTCCCTCATTCCACTGTCATAAATTCTCGAGTGTCACACTGGTTCATATTTGATACAGAAGAAACAAAAAGAGTGATTTGTAAAAGGGCTCAGTCCTGGCTTTGCGCAGTCAGCAGCCAGGGTAGGAGCTCTCACCTCTGCTGATCTGCTCCCCTGTCCTTAGCTGGAGCAGCCTCCAGCTTGGAGATGCCCAAGTGATGCAGGTGTGACAGCTACAGTTCAAATATAGCAATGGGGACAGTACCTATATAGTCAGGAATTACTGTGTTGCTGATTCCTCCTCCCTCGTTTGTTCATGGTATCTTGGATTCTGCTGTGACATTTCAGCCAGTTACTTTAAAATAAATTTTAAAAAAATAATTATGTGGATGTTTGTAAAACTACTTCTGTTATGCTGAAAATCTTTAAAGTTTTTTATTTTGAGAGAAAAATTAATGCTAAACTCATCTTTCCAGGACACAGTGAAGTTTAAGAAGAGCAGCACTTAAAAAAAACAAAGTGCAAGAATCCCAGTTTACCATCCTGATGTCAGTTTATGATAACATTTATGACGTTAATATAATGGATATGACCTTTCTTGGCTTATCTGACTGACAGTTGTTCATACATACCATGGTACTTATGACCTTGGTCCTTCCATAATAATAATGGCTTCAATTTTCTGATCTGTGTCATCAAAACATGTACTCATAAGTGTTGATCTCATCTCTGGAAAAGTAGTACCAGGCGCTCCTTTTGAGCTTTATGTCACCTAAAATCTAGAGTGAAATTGAAGCCCAATTGCAGAAAAATACTCTGTGTCTAACTTTATCCCACAGGCTGCGTAATGGCAGCCCTTATGATTTTAAATGATTTACTGAGGCCTGTCAAAATGATGTGCCTTTCTGCATGGAAGTTATTGAAGTTCAGAAATGTCATTATTCTATACAAACCTGAGACATCTCGAGGAAATACACAATAGCTGGTGTGTTACAACTACTTACCTTGACCTTTTTTTTTTTTTCTCTTTAATCTCAGAGTAGACAGTATAAAATATATTTTCTTCAATATCTAAGGTAAAAATTTGCTGTGCAATTTGTACCTGCTTTCCTTGTGCCTATTTTCACTAATCAAGGTGTCAAGATAATCTTTTTAGATTAGCAGAGTCACATGTATCATATATAAAAGATGAAAGAAGAAGGTGAAAATTTAGAGTGTTTCCAAAAATTGATCATTTAGTAAATACTAATGATACTTAGGTGGATCACAGAATATTCATGGTTGGAAGGGACCTTTGAGATCATTGAGTCCAACCACAAATAAGGATATAAGAATAAGGGGAATCTCGGAAGATCTGGATTACAGAATGAGGCCTGCCACAGTCCTGCTCCACAATCCCATTGCTTCCCTGTCTGCACTGAGCCTCCCGGTCTGCTCAGTGGCCATGAAGATGTTCCCTACTGTCCTCTGAGCAAGCGAGCTGGGCTGGGGCTGTTGCTGTGACACGTGAAAGACATTCACGCTGCAGGGTCAGGTCCGGTACAACGGCACACAGCAACAGCCTGATTAGTCAACTTTATTCAAACAAACCTGGGAATGGCATCAAACATCTTGCACCAGCAAAGCAGGACCCTCTTCCCGTGTATAGAGAGGACACCTGCCTCTCCCTGAACATGGTAGGTCATGGGTACCGCCACAACAGCATGCCAGTCTTTACACAGTACAAGGTTTCCTGATGTATGCAAGGGAGAAACAGCTTGGTAACAGACACATCCTTCAAATAGTAAATATTAAAAAGAAACATTACGTCTTCAAGCCAGCTGAAAAATGCCATATACCTTAGAGCCACACAGAGACAGGACAATCCCCACCCAAAACCGGACTGTACTCCCAGAGACAGACCTCTAGCTCCGGATGAGTGCCGTGGCTCTCCAGCCCTCACTGTTCCCCTGGGGCTACACACCAGTGGCTTTCTGGCATGAACATCCCATCGACAAGAATGTCAAGTTGAAGCAAAATCAAGCCAATAGCTCAGCAAGAGAGTGCTGGCACATACTGTTGACCGGGTTTGTACGGATGCCCCTGCCTTCTTTCCAGTGATTTGTCAAGAACATGACATGCTAACTTTTTATTTGTTCCTTTTTTTCTTTTTTTTCTTAAATGAACTGGCAAAGTGACGGGGTAGCTACATGCAAGTTATGGGGTATTGCTGTCCTGTTGGCTGACACTAGCACAAAGAGGTGCTCTGGTGCTCAGTTGTCACCTTCTGAAGCTACCTTCAACATGGTGAATCAAAATGGTTCCTCAGCAACAGATCCTGGGCTTGCTTTTCAGGCTGGGTGCTGATGAGCAGCCATTTCCATCTCTGGGCCTGGTGATTAGTTTTATTCAGCTGAGAGACAAGTAGTTGGGCATTCTCACTGTTTCTGTGAAAAATGCGGGCATGTTTTCTTGGGCTATCAAATGGGACATATGGGAGCTGCATTCCATCTTTCATTAGACCTTAGAAATTGTGTTCTCCTGAGGCAATTAATTAGCATGATGTTCTTGGCTGCTAATGTTTGCTTTCAGATTTCAGTGGCAACAGACTTGGCAACATAAATTTTGCAAGGATGGTCTAATGGTTTAGGGTGTTAGCCAAGGCCTCCTCGCAGCTTTCTTCAACCCCTCAGCTTTTACAGAGCTCCCTTATATATGCAGACAGGTCCCATGGCATCTGTCCATGTTTCAGCTCTCCCTTAGAAAAATAAATATAATAGTACTCTCCTGCTTCACAGGACAGATGCGTTACAGATTGCACCACAGCAGAGCACAGGCAGCACCATTGCAGTCTTCTGCCTATCTATCTTCTGCCTACCTATCGTCGTGATGGAGGGTGTATTCTGCAAAGCTTTTCTTTGATCCTTCCACAGTTCAAGCCAAAACCATTTACATTAGAAATTTATCAATTGTACATATTTCTATTTGTTTACTTTCAGCTTGCCCACTACAGATATCTGCAGGCCGTGCATAACCTTTATCTGTAGAAAGGGCATCTGTGGGAAAAGGCTTATTTCCTATTTAAGTAAGCTGTTTGACATAGGCTCATATTTAAGGTATATGCCCCTCAGTTGGTGTCTTCCATGTGTGATCATTTCCAAACTATATCCTTCCTAAACCAGTGTGATTTACAGCAAAACCACACACATTTAAACTCTAAGCACAATCCAGAGATATAATCTAGACTGTTTGCTTTGCTTTTATTACCTCAGTTGTATTTAAAATGTAATATAATTATAACAATTCATGGCTGAAAAATAGCATTAGTTACAATTACAAAAAATGTCATGCCTCACTTGAAGGGAGACGCAAGCAAAATATAAAATATCTAGCCAGTACAGTTATACAGCCAATAACACATCCACCATAGGGAAGAACAAAGGTTTTTCTTTGGTATCCACTAAACACTAACACAGGACTGAATTTTCAAGGGGAGAGAAGTGGAGGAACCTAATTCAGTGCACCAAAACGCTAGTGCCATTTTATAGATGCATTGGTTAGTGCTATTGCAAATAAGTAGTTGTGCATTTAGGAGCTCACTTAAGCGGTCATTACTGTATGTGATTTGAACTCACAAAAGGCATATTACAAAGCTGTTTGAAACAGATGTGCTCCTACCCTCCATTTAAAACAAAATTAGTCCATGGTGTTAATGTAGGTAACCTTTGCAATCACTAATATACAATCACACACTTTTTAAACATGTATGAAAGGAATTAGTCAGAAGAAGAGAATGAAAATACCACTAAACAGTAGCTGCAATATCTGATGCTGCTTTCAGATAGCTCATTCTCATTTAAATGGAATGAGAAAATGAAAAACATTAAACATAGGATTGTCTATTTTCACTTGATGTAGCTAGGACTTAAACACTCTGGGACTGAACTTTGTTTTCATATCCACCAGACAAACCTCAATCAATTAAAACCAACAAAAATACAAGCAGGAGAGCTGAATAATTGAAGGTGAACTTACCGTGTACAACCGGTGTATTCATGCCATGCTTTTTTATACTTTGTGCTACTACCCTTATTAGCCCTTGCTATCTTAACACAGTGCTTCTTCAGACTCCCTTATTCCTCCCATCAGCTCAGGCAGAGCGATCCATTCCCACACACCCAGCATTCAACCTCCAGCTCTCTGACTTTCAAACCGTGTCTTTTACAGACCACCAGGAAGGATTTTGCAGAACACTAGCTGAAAGACACGTATTGTGCGACTAATAAGGAAGGTTTAAATACCATTAAAATTCTGACTTGTACTTTAAAACGCCATGAAATTCAGAGTGAAGGCTCTGCCTTGCCTCCCCAGTTGCACAATCGCACCTAAGTACTGCCGACGGCGCGGTGAGTTCACGGGCTGCCTGCAGCAGCTGAAACGCACAGGCACTTTGGACCACGACAGCTTTTTCCTCAGGCTCCTGATGGCTTTCGTGGGAGCCTGGTCACCATTAAGGCTAGAGAGGAAGGCACTGAGTAAGAAGTTTAAGCTCTGAATTACTCTGATGGTTTTACTCGAGCCTCTCATGTACTGCTGTCTTCTTTGAAGTCATAGCAGTTCTATGTTCAGCTATTTAGTTCAGGCCCCAAAATTACACTTGCCCTTAAATTGTTGTCGGATGATGAAGGAAAAAGTAAAGTTGTAAAATGTTCACTTTTTAAACCATCTGTTTTAAAAATTGGAGAGAAAACATACCTAATATTTCAGACCGTTCTTTTGAATTACTGATATGAAATGATTTGGTGCATAGGTATGGTATTTATACGATGGGACCAAGGATTTCCAGTTGACACATGGCTGGTGTGATGGAATCTTAAAAGCTGCTGTATGGATGGGAGTATGCATGTGAAAATTAAGATCCAAAGAAACTGCATAAGAAAAATCCTCATGATTAGAAACTGAAGAGCATTGATCTGCATTATTGACTGACAATTGTAAACTTTTCATTGTACAGGAGAGCTGCTCCCTAATTTGTGCACAAAAATCTTTATGCTCTTTTCTTCACAGGTTTTAAAAGTACAGTTACCTAGATGTTGTTTAGATGTTGACCATGGGGCTAGACTAAGCAATACCAGCATAAGAAAAAAAGGCCAGATATTACAGTGGAATTCTCATAGACCTGACAGCCAGCCTGGAGGAAGCAGCTCTCATGACAAATGCATGATGTAAACCTCTTTTTGGTGATGGTGGTTTAGTAGCTTCCATTGCAGGTGAGTATTAAATTTTTAATTGTTTCCTAAGAGCGCAATATGTATCTTTCACTGATATGTGTCCATTTCCCAAGGTTACTGGCTTTTGACATATCTTGTTAGGTGTTATGACGAGACAGATTTTTTTTGGTGCAGATTGATGTCTATTGATATTACATTAGTTCATCAAGGTTAGAAATCACACTGCATTGCACTACATTTTGCATTTGCTGTATCACGATAAGGAGTTTATAGTATTCACTCTGGAGCACATAAAGTGCCTGCTACCCATCTCTTGGATAAATAATTTAAGAAATTGTTGGGAAATCATACCTAATTAGTAGGATCTGCACTCAACAAGTGCCCTTTGATTTAAATTGTATTTGTATTTTGATAGGTATTGATTTTATGAGTAGGAGAGATGAATAATACATTTTGCATTTCTACACTGTTCACAGCAATAATCTCACAGAAATAATGGAGGAACACTCCTGCAATGGAAACTGCCCCTTTGGGGACCTGCATGCCTTTCCCTAGAAAACCCACGGGGCAGTTAAAGGCACTCCTAAACTGTGTGGAGTGGCCTGATCCCTTTTTCTTCTATCGATTTGCTGCATCATCCCAGACAAATCACTCAGCCTCTCAAAGTCTCTTCTTTTCCATCTGTAAAATGGAAAGAGAATGGTTCCTCGTCAGTCCGCAAATGGCTGTGAGACGTAGGGAGAAAAGGAATAGCTACATCTGAATGGGTATGATGCAAGTCCTGCCTAGCGTTACCACATGGAGCACAGGGCAAAGAAGGGAGCCAGCAAGTGAGTCAGTCTATCTGCAGGCACAGAAGTCATGCTACACATCCTAGGACCCCCGGTGACACCATATACCTCTGAGAGCAGCAGGACAGAGGTGGGCATCGCTCAGTACACTCGAACCCAGCCGGGCTGCCTCCTAGCCCTGCTGCCAGCATTAATGTTCTGGTTATTTTGGCTACTCACTTCCCTGGGTGAACTGACAAAACAAGATTCATTTGTTTTTCTTGATCAGATGCTAATCCCTTAGAGCAAGAGGAGTGAACAAGGTGTAGGTTGTACCGTGCACACAATCCAGATAACACACGCAGGCCAGTATCTTCCCGAGGCAGTAGCCACTCGGCATGCAGTGGCAAGCCTGCTCACATGAGTGGCCAGGGGTGAGGAACAGAAGCAGGCAAAAACATCCCTGCTATTAAAACCAAATCAGAATATATATAGGTATTTACAAACACTGGTCTCTAGCACCCCAGCAGCTGTAATAAATGCAGACTCTATGAGATAACCATAATTATAGAAAAGCTTTATTTATTTTTTTCACCCAGTATGCCAGCTCTGATTAGAAAGGAAAACCATAGGCTCAACTGTGTGATACAATAAATCATGGCATCAAAGCAAGCATCGAAGTGGCTCCTCAGTTGCTGGCAAACAGTACAGTCATAAGAAAAGAAACAATGAAAATACAATAAGTAGAAATAGTAATTTTTTCCCAGTAATATAAACAACATTGACATTCTTTTAATACAAAGAGAAGCAGGATCAACACTGACAGCTTTAAATTTGCCAAGTATCATGGGAGGACTGTAAAATACATCCTCTCCAAACCAAGCCAAAGGAGCAGAACGAGCCAAGATGTTCTCCTCAGAACAAAGACATCCCTTTTCATAGGTCTCAGACAGTCAACAAGCTTAATTTATTCTTTTTTCATTATTTTTATCATCATCTCTGTCTCACTCTAGCTTCAACAAGATGTGCTGAAATATCTAGTGCTGCCTTTTTATGAAGGTGCAGTCTGCTGCATCAAAATCACTTTACAGTTTTCAAAAACCAGAAATTATATTTAATACACTTTATTTGAATATGCCCCTTAAAAAAAAATCCCACGTAGATGAGTGGGAGTCAGGACCTTGCAATTCTGAAGTGGAGGGATTGCTGTCACATGGAAATACAGACAATTCGTATGCATTTGAGTCCTCAGCCTCTCACAGGGGAAGATTTAAATAATGCATGGTGGGTTTCTTTGTGATGCTTTTCCTTTTTTTTTTTTTTTGTTAATATTTTACATTCTTTTAGAAGTATTACCTGTACGTTAAGGGCTATATTCATATAATCATGAGTGACACGCAACTTCTCTGTCTTGCCTTTCTAGTTCCTGGCAGATTTAGAGAAATTGAGGCCTGACAACACACAGCTGAGGTGCACAGGAACACACAGCTGAAAGCATAAGAATGGGGCTGCTTGAATATCTTTTTTTCCCTTCTCTCATTAAAGTTTCATCTGAAGAATTTTTGTGGGAGCCTTAGCCAGTAAAACAGCACTCGTCACTTCTAGGTTCCCAAGCTGCAGTGCAATAGTGGCACAGGGGAGAACATGTATCAGATAGACAGAGTCTTTCTTCTTATGCCTGCTCTACTCTCCTAGATGCAGTAATTCACCCTCTTCAGTATCTTTTAATAAGAGACAAGAAATATTAATTATCTTGAAGCATTTTTAAGAGGATGACTACTGAAGGAGTTCTTACTTATTTCACAAGATATTCTGCTTTCCAAATAAAATGCCAAGTGATTGTAATGAGTTTCCTTTTAAGGCAATGCCAGATACCTCCTCATCTAGCAAAGTCCGATTCCCAGTGAAGCCAATATGAGAACCATATACACTTTTATGAATGCTGAAATGGTCCATGAATCTCAAATACTATTGTACCCTCTGTTTTATAAATCTTTTACGTGTTTTTCTTCAATAAATACATATATTTTGCTTTTTGAATCTCGGGGCCCCTTTTGAGCTGCACAGCTTTTAGAATCTTAATAAAAAAGTAGCAACATGAAACTGAAAATAAATGCTTTTAACAAATGGGGAAAGTCTATATTTCACCAACGAAAGCGTGGTTTAAAATAAAACACAGGCTCCTGCAACATCTAAACCCTGCGTATTTTCTGCAGAGCATGCCACAGCTATTGACATGCTGTTGGTTTTATATGTCCCAGGATGCATGAATTATTACTGTCATTCAACATTTTATATTCCTAGTTCCATAGCCTATAGCAACACTTACCGTCAGCTGTGGTAGACTATACCAGACCTCTGGCAATGCTTCTTATTGATCAAGCACTGCTCAATGTTTGCCTGTTCAGTAATGCAAAGACATCCTAATTCTCTAAGACAGAAAACCCACAAGTTACTGCATTTGGGATTTCTAATACTTTTAAGAGACTCAAAACACAAAAGACAGATTACAGACACTTTCTCCCCCATCAGGAGGCAAACTGGTAGTCATTTTATGAGCTTCAGGTACTACAAAAGAAAGTGCATTGCACAATGATACTAAAGAGAAAAGCTGCTTGGATGCTAACAAACAGTGCTAATACGCAAACTGGTTATGAAAGGGACCTCTGGAATGAAAATGTTCTACTGAAAGTCAATGAGCTGCTGTGACAGGTTTATTAATTTCTTAAAAAAGGACCTAGCCAAAGCAAGTAATACAGAGATCCCAGTAACAGGAAAAACTATGTCAAAGGTGTTTATGCTTATGGATTTGAAGGAAGGTGAACTAGCTCAATGCTTACTTGGGCAAAATTCCCTGAAGACAGCAAGAGCATGAATTTATGTAAATAATAAAATAGATATTGCAAATCACAGGGCAGCAAAGAATACCATGACCGACTGTGAAAAGACACAGAGTGGCAGCGACTGGTTTCTGGGCTCAGCACACACACACAAACACACTCCAACACCCACTGAAGTCAAAGGGAAAGTGACCTACCCTTGGCACGGGACAAGTCCCAGTGGGCACCACAGCTCGTTGCAGCAGCACGCCAGCCTCAGCCCCTGCTTTGAGGAGTTTTTTTATCACCTGCTCCATTCCCCCGAGCCACACTCTTGCCCTCCATTTGGTGCTGCCTCCTCTGATTTCTCTCTCCTCCTTCCAGGGAGCAGCCACAGCAGGCTTCAAAGCGGTCACAGCTTGGTTCCCCAGCACAGACCCTCAGGTGGAACAGGTCAGCAGACAACGGGGGGACAAGAAACACAGCAGAGGAGAACCATGAAGAGGGTGGAGTGTGAGTGCAGTTACTTTGACACCTTCAGACAAAACCAGCTTTACTTGACCTTTTTTTTTTAAAAAAAAAATATCTCCAGGTGATAGCTGCAAATAATGCCATTGTCAATGAGGGTCATTAACAGCATTTTTACCTTTATTTGTTACACTTTGATTTTGAAGTTTTTTTCTTAAAATTTATTCATTCCTTTGCACCAGTGCACCTGAGCTGGATTCACCTGATGCAAAGACAAGGGCAAGGGGGGCAAACACTCAGCTGGAGTAAGTGTGCCCCTGCAGAGCTCCTGAAGTGTGGGTCCAGTCTGGGGGAGGAGGGCAGCCGGTTCCATGAAGAGAGGAGATATGCTGATGCCCATCACTGTGTGCTGGGGACACCTCCTGAAGGGGTGAGAGCCAGCCAGGTGTCAGCTCTCTCTGCTTCTGATCCACCAGTTCCAGGTGCTTCCCTCAAAGTTGTGACCTCAGCTGAGGGAAAGGACCTGCTGAGCTTAGCCAGCCTGAACTACCAGCAGATTTGGGCAAGGCCAGCTAAGCTTCTCCCCTTAGCCTCATGGCTGCCCTTCCTCAGGGTGTAGCCCCTGGAAACCACCCTGGTCTTCTGCCCTGGCCCCCCACCCAGGTTGTGCTTCACACGCAGGGCACCAGCGCTCACATATTCTCAGGACTGGTTGCTCAGGAACTGAAATAGTCCAGTAAAAATCCATCAGCATTCACTTGGCCGAGGATCAACTTTAATGTGCTTGTGCAGTGAGCATCTTGTCCAGCATCTGACAGTGCCCTGTCCCAGTGGGTTGTGGCTCCCTGTGTGGAGCGAGGGTCTTCTCCTGCTCTGGGGACCTGCTGGACCCAACTCTCAGTACGATGCAGATCTCACATCTGAACCCTGCAGTCTGTGCCCATGCTGACTGTTGCTTTGCACCTCAATTTTGCTGCAGAGACAGCGGCTGCAGCACTCTCCTAGCGTGCTCTGCTGGTCTTTAGTAAGGGGATCTTCCCCCAACTATCACTTTTTGTCCCACAGCTCTAAGTGCAAGAGCAAGCCTGAAGCATAGCAAAGGGTTTTTCTGCTTGCATTGCGCCTCTCTCCTTGCTTTCTCCCATTGTCTGTTTCTCCTGCTTCCCTCACCGGCCCCGCTGGTGCTACTGTCACCCGAGGGGCCCCCAATGTCTTTGTTTCCCAGCTGCATCTCTTGGGAAGCATCATCGGGTCATGAACCATTTCCTCCAAACACCGAGTGCATCTGCTGCCTTAGCACAATGATAGGGTCGCTTACACGGTCCCAACTTGCAGCAATGTAAAGCCCCGCTCCTTCAATTCATCCGCTGAGTTTTTATTGTCGCTTGAAATACGGCGGCACAGCCCTGCGTTCCTAACGTCCTCAGAGTCACTCAACGGCACAGCCACCGAGCACGATTCCAGTCGAGCTCAGCTGAACACAGAAGGTGACTTCTGTCACTGGAGCACTTTATCATCGGGGTAACGCAGGCTGGTAAGGCAGGCAGCGTTTGACTAGCAAAGCCTCTTTCTTTGACATCCTAAGGGGGAAGCATGGCTGAACATGAATTAAATCCTTGCCAGCAAACAAAAATATTTTGCTTTGCCAAAACATTATAATGGTGATTTTGTCTCTGCCTTTTGAAGGGCTGGGGTTTAATCGACAGAATAATTCAGCTCCTCAGCCAGCTTGAAGAGAACTAGCTAATGACAAAGACCACTGGCATTCACACGGTCCCACCAGCCTCTTGGAATGGATAATACCTCTTTGGTTGACTTCTCCCAGGGAAGAGCCAGATTCCTGCTTAGCCCCTTTAAAAGGTGGAAGGTGCAAACTTCAGGCTAAAGGCAGCTCCTCTCTGCTTCACGAGGCTCAGCCCACTGCCCCCTTGTCCCTGTGGTCACATCTGGTAAAGCCACTATTCTGGAATGTGCAAACCAGCCCCCAAATTCATGCACATGGTCACGACAAGAAAGGGAAGGAGTTTCTGCTGCACGGTCTGCCACAGCTGCATGCTTTGTGAAACACTCAGAGAAGCTGCTACAGGCACCAGCAGGACTCTGCATACTCAAAAATGGCACAGATTGTATGGCCAAAAGCACCCTTCGGCTCTTCATAACACAGAACAATATGTATGTAGTTTTATAAATATATGTATACACACATTCACATACATGCTCAGGTTCACATCACACCTTACGTATAGACATGCATGATGGTGATCCTAAATCTTCAATAAAGAACAAACACATCATGAGTGTCTATGGAAAAAGATCACAACTCCTGCAGATAGTTTACCAGCTGAAATGGGAATTTTACAGCCCTCCAAATCCTTACTTTTGAATCAGTGGTTTATGCAATTTGAGAAGAGTCTAATTTTGACTTATTGACATCAGTGCAGTTACTGAGTGAAAAGGGCTAATTCCCACCATGGTTTCCTCTGAACCCTCATTTGAAGAAACGAAATGCATTCCATTTCCACAAATACTGGATGTAGTGCTTTTAATAAAATAAAATGCCTTTAAATAAAATATCACAATGATTTATTTGTAGTTCTGCTTCTGAAGATTAAAAACACCTACTGTCTTCCCATGATCAATAATTGATTTTTTTTAAGGGCCTGTTACTTTCACTATAAACATCTAAAAACAATCCAAGCTGCTAAGACCCTGCATACAGGCAGATCATAAAAGCCAAACTTCTTAATACCCAGCAGGCAAAAAAAGGCGTGGACAGGTCTGAGACATTGCAGGTATAAGTATTTTGGACACACTAAAAAAGTCCTGGAAACTGGAGAACCATAATCAGGCCCCTTAACAGATCATTCAGTAAACCAGAGCCTGAACAACCCTGCGGTGGCTCCCGGTTGCGGGTGAAAGGCAGCACACTCCGTTTGCCCGATGGGCATTTGCCTGGCACTATAAATGGGCTACAAAGTCGGGAATGGTTTTGAAGGTGCCCCGCAAGCATTCACGTCTCCTGTTTGCAACACGGTGTGCTTCAGCCCACATGAAATCGGAGGAGAGACTTTCCTCCTTTGTCCTCCCCTGGCTGGGCTTTGTTCTTCTCTTTCTGCCCAACTCCTTCATCCCTCATCCGAGCTCTCAAAGCTTCCTATTATTCCAGTCTTTAAATCAATTTGTGTTAAACTATTACTGTTGCAGAAGCTCTTTCTGCCTTCCTGCTGCTCAGTAGGAAGCAGACTTAGCGGTGCCAGGCTAACTAATGAAGGTTTATTTAGGAACGGCTCAAACCTGTTAAAAACTAGTGGCTTGATCCCACAGTCCTGTGCTCAAGCCTACAACCCCCACCCCAGACTGGTCACTCTGCTATCCAAGAAAGTGCTGTTGGCAGACCTGCCGACACCACCTCAGACACATCTTTACACATATTAGTTGCATTAAATTATTCTTATTACTGCACCAAGCTGTCTTCTGTCCTCGTTACATGTTAAAATTGCAGGAGCTACTTGGGACTCAACACTGCACTCCTGACAATTGTGAAACTCTCTCTGTCATCCACACAGCATCACCCCCAGTCAGCCACTGCAGTCAGGCTCACACAGCAGCTCATAAGCATAACTGTATTTTTAACATCCCAGAAACCATTACTGCGTCATCTCCCTTTATGGCTTTCCCGGAATATTCTTTATATTCTCCTGTTTGTACAAAATGCTGCATCTACGATGTTAACTCTCTCTGCACAGACTCGATGAATTATTTCTGCCCAGAGAGGAATGCATCACCTCCCTCTTAAACATAACATATTGATTTTAAAATTGCTTTGATGACCTGGAAAGCAGTGCACATATTGGGATCGGTGCATTTATCAGAGTTCTAGTCTTTGTGCGAGGGCAGCTGATATTTCTGATTACCAGAGGACGGCGTACTGGTTGCTCCAAAACACAAGATATGCTCTTAACTCTTGTCCAGCCCAAGTCCAGAAGTCATTCTCAACAGGTTGGAAATGCTGAGTCAAACTCCAAATCTCACCCTAAACATGGCTTTTTACAGATGCTTATTCTCAGCATCTGACATGCCGAGGTCTTCCTTCACTGTCAGCAGCGAAGTGAAACTCCTCAGGTTGCACTTTCACAAGGATGCTATTAGTTTACTCTGTACTGAAGTTCGTTAGGTTTTGGCTTTTTATAATGTAGCAGCAAGCAATTCCAGGGGGATATGTGTTTTCATCCTTCCCATCTGTAATTGTAAGAGGGCACAATGAGAGCAGAGATAGTCTATGAACTACCTTTGGGCTTTGATAAGAGTGCGTTGATTTGAGTCACCTGGTTATTGCTGAATCTTTACATGAACACACTGAATGAATTTTTTATTTTTAACACTTAGCTCCTTTAAATCACAATAACTGATTTCTTTTTTCTTTTTGGCAGTAACAAGACACATCAGATAGCTCTCCTTTTAGAAAAAAAAAAAAAAAAAGAAGAAAAAAAGACCTACAGCCCAGTATGTGGCCAGATAGGACATTACTTCATCTTCTGTCATGGTTTTGTAAACGATAAACCTGCTGAGATTTAACCAGGAGCTGGTGCTTACTCATGTTCCTTGTAGACCTCGGGTCGGCTGAAGGTGGATGAACATCAGACAGTGCCCGTGACCAGCACCAGCTCGTGGGGCCAGCCCAGTCCACCTGCCATCGGGGACCACGGAGCTGTGCAAGCCCTTATTCTCTGGCCAAGTTAAAAGGGAGAAAAGCTAATGGAGGCAGTGCAGTGGCAGAGGGGGAGGGATGCAGGGGAGGCAAGGTTTGTTTCAAAAAACCCCACGAACCTCCAAATCACATAGTGTTCCTGCCTAAGGAATAAACTGAAACATTAAGATTGAGAATTAATTGTTGAATTTACAGTTGTTTATCCATTCTTCATTTTTGTTTAACTCCTTTCTTCCTCTCCTCCTTTCCTTTCCCTTGTCTATATTTGATTCTCTTTCCTTTCTGCTTTTTCCTATTTCTTCCTTTCCTCTGCTATTTCCAGTCATGCCCTTCTGCGCTTTTTCTGTTCTACCTTTTGCCTTTGCTTGGGTGCCCTGTCCCTCTCCTCCGTTCCCTCCAGGAGAGAAGCAGTGGGCAGTGCTGTGATTTAGCGCCGATTCCTAACCTAGCCTAGCATAAGCAATTAAAAAAAAAAAGGTGGATATGACAAGTATTTTGTTTGAAAAACGTCACAGGTCCCCCAATTCAAATCCCTCAAAAAAAAAAAAGGCTATTTTTAATATGCGTCAGATCACAACTCAAAGGTACCACTCCTTGAGTACAATAATAAGTCAGCCAGTCCTAGAAATGGTGGGATATGGGAAACACATTTTTGCCAGTTATTCATGGACAATTCTGCAAAATTAATCACAATTATTATTTAGTAAGCTCTCTCGCATAGATTTCATTTTTATTCAGTCCCCTTCTCTTTACATACCTATTCAAACACTGAAAATAAAGACATCTATGTACTCAAGCACATCTTTGTAATTTTTTTTTAAATGCAGTAAACTCTCAATTTTCCATCTTAAGTCGCACCAAGGACAAGGCAGTAAGAGCTAAGAAGAGCTCTCACAGAAACATTAGATGTATTCTAACCATCCACACTACTATCACATTTTTAATGCCAGATAGTATTTTACACCTCAGGTTAATGCACACGGAATAGTTGTCAGTACAATGATATTTGGATACCAACATTTAGAAGCATGAAATTACAAGCGTACTGACGGGTTTTTATGTGCTTCCTTGTAGCACAGAAGCTGCTGCTCTTTGTCCCCCACATCCTTTGTGTCAGAAGCAGCACGATGCTAATAAATCTCAAATATAGTTGGAGATTCATAGCAAGGGCTGTAACACCCGGGTGGAATTTATAAACGTGTTTTATAATTGTTTCTGTGTGAGGCTAGAGCGTGGAAGCACAAGGAAAGGTCTCTTCTCCCTGTTCGCAGGCATCAGAAATGGAAGTAGCTTCATTCCTCTGCCTGGGACGTGATCCCTGGTATCTGCAGCTCTGGCCGGAGTTGAAGGGAACCAGGTTCCCCGCTCTCGTGGAAGCAGGCTCGGGCAGCACCAGGCACCGCTCACAGCCAGTGGAGATGGGGCAGCCCTGCCACGCTGCCCGCTAGCTCACTCGGGGAGCCAAAGATCTTTTTAGGACGCTTGCTGTAAGTATTTATGAGTATTTATGTAAGGCAGCAGCATGGCTTTAAAATCTGGCAGAGCCTAGACTTCACAGTACTCAAATCTGCTACACAATTAAGAGTTGAGGTTAAATTTCTTTTTAGGCATTTACATAACCTCAGAAAGTGCTTTGCTCAGAGCTGTCAGTCAGAGAGTTTCCAGCATCATTACTAAAACATTAGGGAGTTTCACACCCAATGTACAGCAATCTGTTTGGATCTAAAAACTAGACCATTCTGTAGTAAACAGGTTTTTTCCTGATCTCGCTTCACGTAATTGGGCAGGAATACTGAGGTGCTGGAGGCTTGAATCCTGCCTGGAAGCACAGTGCTGGGTAGGGAGGGTCGTGCATGGGTTACACTGGGGGATCAGGGCAGAGAAAGGATGAATTCCTTAGCTCAAACCAATTCCCTCTACCTTTCTCCACCTACTTGGCAATCTGGTGTCCCCAGCTTTCAACTGAGCAAGTTAACCCAGAGAAGGGACTGAACTATGGGGCTTTATTTCATGCGACCAACAGCTTTTGTCTTGTGATTATCAGACTTAAATCGTTGTAGGGACATAGTCTCTGGAAATAATACTCAGGTTTCCAGAGCTTTAGAGTAGCCATTTGGAAATCCATCAGTAGAAATGTTGAGTGTTACTAGAGAGAGAGGTCCTCAGCCACAGTTTCTTTAACCGAGACCCTCCTCTTTTATGATTTCCAGGGACTTCCTGTTCCCATATTCTGAAGGTAATATTAAATTTTGTGAAAAAATCCACCAATTTTTTTTAATTATGAATATATCTCTATATATTTACCACTGGCAACAATTCACTGGCTTTCTGAGCTCCCTTCTATTATAACCCCCTATAACCAGCCTGTCCTNCCTGGGTTGCTTTGCCTGGCACGGATAGGGATTTCTCCCCGGTGAGGAGTGCAGGTCTGAGCACTGCAGGGCCACCCTGGTGCCAGCCCCGCTGTGTCACAGGGAAGCTCACACCTACCAACAACATCACACCTCTCCTGCCCGGGGCTGCAGTGCCGGCAACAGAGTGCAGCAGCTCCTGTCCCACCTGAGCTCTGCAAGATGCCACCTGCTCCCAAAGTTTAGGGTGCCTGTGGGGCCCAGGGACACACCACCCTCCCTGCCCAGAGCCTCTCCTCCACTGTAAGGCTGACATAACGCAGGAACCAGGCTTAAGCTGAACTTCCAGGGTAGGGAAATGAAGAAAGGAAACCGCAACACACTGTGGATCCTAATTGCATTTGCTCTGCAGGCTCTGAAACGTCAGTCAAACAAATAACACCATCGCCTTTACTGCTCTGCAGTTGCCATTTACTATTTTGCTGGGAAATTGTCCAGAAAAGGGATACTACCTAGAAGGGAGCATTATGCCAGCACTGGAAACCAGTAATATTTCTGAACAACCCCATGGGCCCACTGTCTATTGCTACGCTGCGCAAAGACAAGAAAAGCCAGAGCGAGCCAATTTGTGTTTGTGGTAGCAATTGCAGCAGCAGTGGGCACGGAGGCAGCCCAGGACGCAGCAGGCGCATCTGAACTGGTGCGTGCTCTGGAGCTATGACAATATACACCAGAGAAGTGTACGATTCAGTCAGTGGAGGGGAAAAAAGCCATCCTAAACTGAGCTTTTTTGTAAGTCTGAGTTTCATAACACAACTTCACCAGAGTCCGTGAAGACTGGGGTAAGCAACATGAAGAGGCAGATCCTGACCACTCCCCAGCTTCATCAATCCACAAAGCCAGTAAGTTCCAGGAGATGCAGATGCAAATGGGGCAGACAGGGGTTTTCTGAAGTGGCAAAGCTCCTTTCTCTGGGAACAACCCCACAAAAACCATCTCTTTTCTCTGGCAATGCCTCTTGCCCTCCCAAGAGCTCGCTTCTTGCTATAGGCAGTTCCTTAATACTCAATTACTTCTCTGCTAGAGACTCAATGTTTGAGTTATTTAATATGCAGAATCATTCTGAATTACCCCATTTTACCACTACTTTATTTTTCCTCCCAGTCAAAAAAGCATAACAAAGAGCACACAGCCCATTTCTGCCTACTGTAATTCCCCTGTTTCTCTCCATAAGGAAATACATATTTACCTGGAACACATCTCAGTAACTTCTAAGCAAAGCCCAGTCTGTCTGTCCTTCTCTCTCTTCAGGTAGGAGAGCTAGTCCCAGAGGGCAGTTTCAGACCTATTTATAGATTCAACTCTGTGGGTATAGGGAGAAGGGACTCCAGCACAGGAGAGGAGAGAACCATCCATTGGTGAAAGAGGTAACTCCCACTCCCTGCAAATCAGCTTAACCAGGAAAACCTGTGCGCTTCACACCGCCACCTGGCTCTCTGTTTCCAGAATGTTCAGCAACCATTTTCTTTCTGACATTTTTTTGGTTTTCATCACCTTGTCTCTGGTACTGAAAGCACTTGGTGAAACAACACTCAATTCAAGCTCTCGTGTCAGGGCACCCTGTCCCCAGCGCTGTGGCAGCGCTAATGAGGCCACAGAGTGCCTGGCGAGCAGGGGACAGGGACGGGGATGGGGACACCACCATTCACTGCATCTCAGGAATGTACACCATGAGCGTTTGGTCCCTACCTTATTCTTTGCATACTTTGTGGGCTCCAGATATAGTTCCTGCAGACATACAAGCTGGGTGAATATTAATTCTTTTCATTTTAAACAAAACAAATGCCATGTTTTATCTCCCTCTTCTCCCTCTCTCTCTCCCAGATGGGATTTCTTATATTCATGTGGGTTCCGTATTTTCATAAACCATGTTGGCTGGAGTAAGCTGTGTTTGAATCATCATTTAGAGAAGTGAAGATTTAATTTCATGGTGGAATTAAGGTTGACATTTCCTTTTTATTTACACTACACCAAGGGTTAATAAGGTTACTATAACCTTAATCTTTGATAGCTCAACAATAGAATACTCCGGGATTACTGCAAAAGCTGGATTTTAACTCTTTTAATCCCATTATTGTTGATAACCTTATCAACACTGCGCCCCACCATAAAGGTGGAGCAGGGGAATCTCAGACTCTACAATTCCTTTCCACAGAGCAACACTCATAGCTTGAGCAGAAGAGCCAGAGACAGTTGCTTGGTTGATCCCTACAGTGAAGTTCACAATTTGCAATAGGGCTGCAACACTGCTTTTAAACTCCTTGTCAGAGATCTTTGCCAAGAAAAACATTGGTCCAGTGGCATATGTTGGTGGAGCAATGCAAGGTTGCTCTAATTCCCTTACTTTGTTTTTCCCTCCTCCCATGCGACAACTACTCCAAGAATCAGACTGCCAGTCTGGCAAGTTGAGATCCAGAAACTTACTGCTAATTACCATGTTTACAATTCCCAACCTGTCTGTTGGTGCCAACAATCAAACTGCATCCTCTTGAGTGCACCAAAAGACACTTGCTGGCAGTAGCTTCCTAAGGTTCCAGGCAAGCTACATTAATTACTGTTAACTTAATTTTTGTGTATTGAGAAGCAGCTTTAATTAGCAATTCCATGGATTAAAACGGTCCTTTTATGAATTTCAAGGAATAGCAGCTTGATTTATAGACTGCTTACCAACCTATATGTCTTTTATTTGGAAACACAAGTGGTGGTAAATTTATATGTGGTCTGAAAAATAAAATAGGCAGAGTTTTAATAAAAATCACACCAGGAAATGAAAGGTTATGCCTTTCCTTTGAAATAAAACAAGCAGCTCTAAAAAGGCAAGTTTGATATTTTTAATCACTTCTCAATACACATTTTACCGGACAAAATAAACCATGTTCTCATGGTATTTCACTAAATCAAAGTATTTAATGAATTAAATTAAAAGGCGTGTATTTTTTTAACTCAGTGAAAGAGAGCCCAAACTCAAATAACCGCAGGGCAGAGCCTGAGCAGAGAAGATCCCTTTTGTGCCCTGCAGGTCCTAGCCCTAGACTCCTGAAGGCCATCTGTCTACCCAGGCAAAATCAACTCAATTGGGGTCCCCTCTAACAAACCACAGGCTTTGACTGCAGCGGAATTCAACTGCAGCCCAAACAGTGGCACACCCCAGCAGCCAGGCTGGGCTGGGAGGGCTTGGGGACCCGCATGGGCACCCCAGGATCCAGCAGTACATGGGGCTGTGCATGACACAGGAACGTGTTACCTGCTGAAGGTCTGTGCCCCTGGGACCGTGCCTGCAGAGCCCACGCACCGCCCACGATCACCCCCTGCATCAATTCATTTCTAACCTGAATTTTCCATGGCAATGGCAGTCACCGTCTCCGTGATGCCGGCCTTAAAAAGCTGGTCAAGATTTCATGAGAACTGCACTACACCACCTCTCTGAAGATGTGGGCTTTTTTTTTCTGTTCTCCAGCTGACATGGAAGCAAAGGACAGAGCGCAGAGCCATCCCGAACTCTGTCCCCAGCATGTCTCGGTGCTGGTGGGGTGGGTGGGCTGGAGGCAGCACAGGGCTGCCCGAGGGGGCAGATGCGTAGCAGAGCACAGATGCTGGCACGGCCATTGCCTGCCAGACATCCCTGCCTGTGCGGCGGCTGCAGCCAGTCTCCTCTTTTAGGGGGAGTTTAGTTTGCCACAATTTGAAAATTAACATTTTTAAGAGGAATGCTGAGGTTGGACTGCAGAGCAGGGCCAAGCCCATATCTGCTTATGATAATGCCGGTTCTGCTGCCTCCCAAAATTTAGCCTACTTTAAAATGTGCAAGGATAGATTTAGAGGTTTGATTTTAGGCGCCTTTTTCTCAAAACTCGCTCTAACTGTGCAATAACAGGCCACAGTGAGGGTGTCTTTTCTGCTCTGTAGCAGACTGTCCACCACCTCAGAGAGTCCCAAGGCACCAGCCGATTCTCCTGCTCTCCCAGCAGTGTTTCTCAGGCTGCTGGCCACTGCCAGGCTCCCGTTCCTACGCCACGGTCCTGCTCTTGCGGGGTTGCAGTGGGCTACTAAGGAAACGATAATCCACGCAAAACTCAAGCATATGAAAATTAGTGTGGCTAGGGGAAGTGGAGCCAAAGCAGGGAGTTAATCCAAAGAGACAGACACTAAAACCAAAAGGCGTTTTGACTTACAGGGGAAGAAGGCAAACAAATGGAATCAGTGCTCCCAGAGGAGAGAGTCTGGATCTACCCTGGTTCTACAGCAAGAGTGGAAACAAGCATTTAAGACCAGTTCATTTATACAAGGCATAATGAATATGCTGAGCAAACTACCAAAGAAGGCAATAAACCTGCATCTCAGAGAAATGTCTAAAAGGAGTTAGATGGGCACTTTAGAGGAAAGAGATATTCAAGGCTGCAAAAGCAAGCGGCAGTACACGGGGACGCGTGGACGTATCTCATGTGACCCACGCTATTGACCTGTTTTCCCTCCCCAGTCCAGCCTGCTCAGCTTCATTACTTACATTTTGTATAACTTATAGTCATAGTCTAAAAAGAGTCAGCCAATTTCCACTCAATTTATAATTTAGCAAGCAGAGAAGCTTGATTCTTCTAATTTACATAAAACATACATAAAACTGAAAACAAAATTGCTTTAGAGCATATGGGCAAAGTACACAAGAGCCACAGAGGAGAGGAGAGGAGGAGTAAAAAAGGACACAGAGCAAAAGCACCGTCTGGATTGTGCTTTGCTAAGGAGTTTTGAGTGCCTTATTTACGCTATACATCTCACAGACAAGGAGGTTTTCATTGTCACGGGCATGTGTGAGTGCTGCACCTCAGCCTGGTCACTGGACTATCAGCCATACAGACCTACCTACCCAACGGCGTAACACGGATGGGGCTTTTTTACTGCACTGGTAAAGAAGAAATATTGTCGAAAACCTTCTGCAACAACATGGCAAGAAGGCATCGGTGTGTGTTAACCTAGTACTGCCGTCCTCCCGTTGCCTCTTGGACATCTCCGTTTCTCATGAACACAGGTGGGGAGCTCTCACCCCGTGGGTGAGCCCGGGTCAGTGTTCCGCTTCCCGAGGAGCAGCAACAGGGCTGTGTTTTTGTCCCCTGCTCTTGGGACCATTTCTCCTACATTCCTCCTCCATGTCCTGGCAGAGCCATCGAAGGCATTCTCTGAGAGGAGACACCACCTGCCAAGTGCCAAAACTGATATTCCTCCCCGTGGCGTGGTAGGCTCCAAATTGTGCCTCTCTTCCCCGTTTGCCTGAGGAGTCATCCTGGGTACTAACAATAGACTCCATGGAGGCTGGTGGAGCTCAGGCTGCCTCACCAACTTCTGTCTGAATTCAGTCATTTCCAGCAAGCAATATATAAATAGATGCTGCCTCATTATTGATGTATATTGTGCGAAGGGTTTAGCTGGGGATGAAGCTTGCCTGCTTTCCTTTTATGGATGAAAAGCGGGATCCCAGAGCCTTTATGTGAGAACCCTGCTCGTGTCAATCAAACCACACCGGGATGAAGATTTGGTACTCTTAGCTCCTTGTTAAATGGTAGCCCCACAGCCATGGGAAATGGCCATGGGAATGAAATGCAGCTCTGCACCTGTGTATGGGCACATTTACACACACGCACACTAAACCAAAATGAAAACAGAATACTAATGGTCTCAGCCTAATTTTTCTATTCCCTTTCAAATCCCAAGAGCAGGCTGTAGTCTGGGCTACTCTGACAAATCGCGTTTGACATTATTATAAACCACTGATTTACACTAACAGAAGAGTTAGTCTCTGATTTAAAAAGTAAACCTCGGTGGCTGGCCCCAGGCCCAGGCCCCTCAGCCCTTCAGTCCGGGTGCTGTAGCGCATTGATACTTGCCAGCTAAATTTGATCATGAACTCCAGCAAAGGCAAGCTATCGATATTTCAGAAAGCCATTCCTCACACTTCTGAGCAGCAAACGGCCCATCACTAAGAAGGCCAAACCCTTGTCAGCGTGAGCTGACTTCTATGAAATGAAATACTGACCTTACTGTCAGCTCCAGAGTTAATCTCAGAAGAGAGATTTTATTAGAGAAAGCAGAGCTATCATCTGAGCCTCTCCACGGGGCACATATTTAAGGTTCGCATCCAAGAAATGTGGAATACTTTAAATCAAGTTTAAATAGTGGAATAGTTTAATTAAATAGTTAAATGTGGAATAGTTTAAATCGAGTTAAGTAAGTCTTTTACCAAGACTTCAAGTCTTTGCTAAAAATTAAAGCATAAAAACTCCTGCTAAGTATTTTGGGGGGGATTTATTTGGTTGGTTTGCTTTCCTTGGATTTCATATCACGCCCATTCAGCCTCCTTTCCCTCGCTGGAGCTTTTCCTCCCTCTGTACTGGGGAAGCCAGAGCAGAGCGAGCAGCACTGACTCACTGCAGCTCCAGCAAATGAAAATTAAACATGTCTATTTTCATCTCTAACCAAGGCTCTGGACTGGTCCTGTGTTCTTTGCTGGTAAGAATTTACAGACACAGAAATGATGAGTACCTAAACAAGGAGAGCAAAAGGGAGTGGGTTTGTTTCTTGGTTTCTAGAGCAGGACTTGCAGATCCTGTTTTCACCAAAAGGCTCTATGAATGGCTGAAGGCAAATGGGTTTATGTCATCACACGTACAACAGCCACATAATATTATGCCACAACAAAAGACAATACAACATATGCAGTCAAAAAGAAAAGAACTGTACTGAAACCTTGAAAGCAATTATGCTGTTGTCCTCTGCGTAACTCAGACCCCTGGCAAACACACAGGGAAGAAGGTCTCTTTCTTAAACGGAAAATTCACCACCCCTTAAACTGAGGTCTGAGAAAGCTTCTGCTGCTCTCCTCTATAGTTCAAGACATTCAGAAAAATAAACTAGGAAATTAAATTATCTTGATATTTCTAAAATAAAACACGCTGAGAAAGAAATACTCTTGCATCCCTTCAAACCTTTTGCATGTATCATAAACAGGAAAGGGGACAGCCAGGCAGTGGAGGAGAGAAAGTAGGGGAACAATGAACCATTTTTCCCTGTAGTGGTCACTTCTAACAACCAGAGCATCAAGAGTTTAATAGCTGCTGCTCCAGTGAAACAACAGACATTGAACTGTATAATTTTGGATTTCAGAAGGATTTTTTTTGGCAATTTGATGAATCGGAAATAGTGTTCTACATTTTCTTGGAGTAACCAGGTAAGTTATCTCCTGAAGAATGGTTTTTAAAGGATGAGTTTCCAGATAGTGTGAAGTATTAAGCATCAACTCCCCTGCTCCCACCTAACTTACAAAAATAAAATAAATCCTATTACAATGGTGCCTTTTTATTTGAATTTTCTATCAACTTCTTGTTAGGAGAATGTGAATACTTGCAAAGCTATTACTATCAGATAATCTAAAAGAAGTCATATGAAATCTACATTATCTATGTAAATGCCTCTGTAAGACGCAGTGAGATGATTCTTTTTTTGGTAACAGGCTGTACAATCAAAGTCTGTACCATTCTGGTTCAGAATGTCCCTCTTTCTCCAATTAGAGAAGACCCATCCCATGGTGATCACTTTATCATTGATTTTCAGTGATTTAAAAGATAGGGTTGACCTATGAACCTTAATAAACTTTGTGATATTGTCCTGACTTAGTAAGAGAACTGCTAATATTCCAAACAAGGTTATGAATCAGCAATTCTTAATATTAAAGTCAGCTATATTTTTTCAACTTTTCATGCCTAATATAATAATGTCAAAAGGGCATACATTACATACCACTCAGATGAACTGATACAGAACAATCCTGTGGTGAAAGTTGACCTTGAAACAGATAGAAGATAAAGTTTGACTGAATCTGAAATACTCTGAGAGAGCAGCTTGGAAAGCTTAAGTAGCCTCTTATGGGCCTACCTTTTCCTATCTAGTGGTAAAAAGTAATGGGGAATTATCAGCTGCAGGGAGGTGTATCACAGAAGTCAGAGGAAGAAGGCCTCCCCAGGTGGCTCTCCAGCCCTCGTAGGGTGACTGCTGCCTGCAGCGTCTTGGCTAGGCGAATTTTCTATCTCTCAGGCAAAGGCCTGGAGATTGCTCCGTTACTTCATATCATCCCCGCTGGCTAGAGAAGTATTGGGTTCACTGAAAGGAAACGTTTCCTGATAGCCATGCTGCATTTTCTCCCTACGTAACGCCTAGGTTTATTCGCACACACCAGGCTACATCGCTTTCCTGCAGATGGCAGAAATTCTGGCCCCACTGAAATAAATTGAAAATTCCCACTGTTTTCCATAGAAGAATGATTTCAAAAGCGGGATACTCATTTCATTTATCTATATGGTCATTATTATGTAATCTTGGCTAGGTATGTGTATTTCATATATATATATTTAAAACTCCTTTCAGCTATATACACAGGGCTCTTCTTTTTCCCATCAATTAACCCCTCTAGTTTCTGGAACATTTCACCTAATTTCACTGTTTTTCCAGAAAGCAAACTACCAAATGTGTGTGATGTTCCAGCCCTGGTTTCCACACTTTTTCTGCATTCTCCCAGCACCACACTGCGATACCTCCTCTTCGGCGTTATCATCTCCTCCGCCCTTTGGCTCTGAAAAGCTGTGGCACATCTACCCTCTACCATCACCTCCAGGCCTCCTCTCTTTACCTTCCTTAGGATCCTTTCTGTCCTTCGATGTCAGGCTCTTCCCATCACCTCTATGAATTCCGGCTTGGGTTTTCACTTTTAGACTTCTTATTTTTGGCCTGTCATCTAAATTTCTTTTGAGTCATTGTTGTTATTGAACAACATTTATAAATACCTCTATGCATTGCAGGTATGTGATAATCAAGTCCTTTGATTTTTGAGCAATTTGGTTACTAAATGATAGCAATAAAAAGCATGCAAGCGTCATGGGCGTTAGCCCAGGAAATGTTGCCACCATTAAAGCTTTCAGGAGACAGCTGCTGAATCTGGTAAAATTTATGATTATTAATAATGAGTTTTATGATTCACCTTTACAACACTAAATGGTGAGGTGTCATAACAGCTAAGGGTAACGCCTGGGGGGATGCTTTTCAGAAAAATAGCTATCTTTTAAAAGGAAGAGAAGAAAAAGCCTTTTGTGTATGTAAAGACACTATTTATTAAAAAAAAAGCCTAAAAATCCAGTTGTATACATTACTTCTAGTGTGATGTAAAAACCCAAAGAAAAAGACTAGTTCATTATTCTTACAGCTGCAAAGTCTGTGTATAGCTGTGCAAATGCATAGGTATTATTGTTTTCAGTTTTCTTAAGAGAACCCGATGAACACTAGAAACCACCTAAACTGTCACAAAAGGCAATAAGCTGTTATGAGAAGAAACCTTACACTCCCCCCAAAATCAGATGTAGTCTTAAAAGTGGAAAGCAAGCAGAACTGATCCCAAGGAAGGACAGCTGCATAACTCTACATATCTACCTGCAACGGTGTGTGCATTTATTTTAGGCGAATTTGCAGGCAGCCAGAGGAATCACATCACCGGTCACAAACACGCACTGCAACGGCACGGCCCCTGCCGAGGTGAGGGGGAGTTGTGCCTCTGTCGGGTCTGGGAGAGTGGGGCTTTTCATATTATGCCGTAACCTCCCTTCAGAGACATCTCTGTGTCTCTCTCTCTATATATATACACATTTATAGAGGTATATGTGTGTGTGTGTATATATATATATATAAAAAATCATTCCGTCAGAGATATGTGTGTATATATCTACGTGTGAGTGCTATAGGCTTAAATACCTGTGGAAAGAGCACCTGCAATGAAATGACAGTCCTCATCGCCTAATTTAGGGTATTGCTAAGCGGAGCAATGCTTCCTGCTATAGGCTGACCCGGGCAGGGCTGTTCCCCTGCCTGCACAGGGCAGTAAGGGCCACGGCTGCTCTTCCTTCTCCCGCTCCCGCCGTGGGGCACGGCCCTTCTGGCAGCCCCCCGCCCTGGGAAGGCCTGAGGAGCTGCCATCTCCCCTGTGCGGAGCGGGGCAGGGAGCAGCCAGCATCGTGGGGGGACCCTGCTGCTATCACCCTGCTCTGCACCAGGGTGGCTGCCACCCCAGTGTCCTCTCCTCCATCAATCGGCTGCGCTGCTACGGGGGCCCTGGCGCGACACAGACTTACCTACGGGAGCAGCCTTCAAGGCTATTCCGGCCGATACCATTACCCAGAGATATAAATCTTCACAGGATTATGGCCTTTAAAAAAAGGCTAAGTTCAAGTAATTATTTTTGGGCTAATTCTTTATTTAATTTTCTACCAGGATGCAGATTACAAAAACAATTTTATAACAGAAATTTAGTGTTCTAAATTAATTAAATGCGCACTTGCCAAAATAGCTGTTAACACACGGTTGGTGCTGACACACACCTCATTCTGAAATGTTGTATTAGAAAATACTCGTACTGGTACAATTAAACCCCCTTATTTATAAAGTCATTTCTTATTATGTTGCACTATAGCCTTTTAGTATAATTTTTGCCGTTAATAAAATATCATTAGACTATTAGAGGCAGGGGGTTTTTAGACTCATTTTTTAGCACAGAGGATTTGCAATTTCTAAAGCAAAAAAATAGGAAGTGTAGTGTTGTAAAAATCCCTTTCACTAGGGGTCTAATCTTTCCTGCAGCGAAATCAATTGGGGCTTTGCTACTGCATTGAATGGTAGGATTTGGCCCAAAATATTTTGGATTTAACGTGAGCAATGTTGCTCCCCTGAGCAGTCCCGTGGAAGCTACATGCATTCCCGGGATCTGGCCCGCAGTATAAATAGTCTCTTAGAGCTCTGTTGTTTGGAAACGACTGCTTCTCTCCTTCAATATCCATACACGACAGACCCCAGGAACTGCTAAGGAACAGGGAGAGCCACTCTGAGATCGTGCTACTGGGAAACATCATTCTAAGAGCCTTTACGCTATTGAAGCTTTACACAATATTGTATAATTATTTTGGTGAGCGTAGCCAGTATTTCTCCAATCGGACCTTATAGTTTCACTCGTTTTACCCACATATAGCAATTCCCAAAAGATTTTAGAGAAAAGAAATCTACAATCATCAAAATGTTAATTTTGACAATGACAAAGAGAACATGCATTAAAAATGCATCAGCCCTGTCATTAAGGCATTATTCAGCAAAACCAGCTCATCATGCTAAACAGAAAGCAACTAGAAGATACCAGCTATAAAGAAACATTTTGCTAAGCTTGTATTTATGGGTACCAGTCCAATCCATACTGCACAAGATACTCAACCAAGCAAAGAGCAAACAAACCCACATCCTTTATGTGATGAAATGGGAACTCCTGATAATACTCTAAGTCATGACTCAAGGGAAAATGTCAACTAAAAGCTCAGATCAGAGGAAGGTTTGTAATACAAACCTGGATGTTTAAAATAGTGTTTCCCCCGCTGTTCCTGCAGCACTTGTGAATGTGGCTGCGTTACGGTGCTGAACTGACTACGATTTAGCAGCTGATGGTGTCTTTTTAAAGCATAATTTAACATTATTTCTGAGGCTGTTGAACATACTAAACCACAAGAAAAAAAATCTGCTTTCAAGTGGTATTAGAGAAACACGAGGATCAGAGTGCTAGCATCAAAGATGTGTCTAAAGAATAACAGATCCACACGTCTGTGTAACAACGAGCGCTCCACTCGCTACTGAAGGCAACAGAGTAAGATTCCTTTGGCAGTTGTTGGAAATAATTAAGCAGAACATAGATGGCCTTTCAATCTCTAAGCAAGAGACAGAGAGAAAAACGTTCTCCATCATCCCGCTTCACACTCACAATTTAACAATCAACTCCACATCTGGCTCATCCATGTTAAAAATTATTCTTAGCCTCATCATAGCTGAGGGAAGGATCCATTCAAAAAGGCTACCTCGTCACAGTACTCTTGGTCTTGCTTTAAAATGGCTTCTGATCTAATTCACTTAAGGCTGAAATCTGGTCTCACAATTGCAACTACATGGCCCCAAGATATGGGATCATCTGGGCGTGTGGAGAGATCTCAAATGGGGAAGCACAGGGATGATCACAACCCGCTCCATGCCCCTGCCAGTCTTGGGAGCAGAGCAGCAGGGGAAAAAATTCTGGAATTATGAATGCTATGCCTGGCTTTTCCTAAGCACAGCATCTGAAAGGCTGACCAGGCTTTTAACCAAAGCCTATGCCCCGCTGCTGAGATTGGAGAGAGGGACAGATGTGCCTTTTCTTCTGTGTTAAAGACATGGGGCATGGCTTGGCCAGAAACGGAAACCAACTCTCCCTTGGTTGCGTCTCCCACCTGCCCAGCTGCAAGTAACATTTGAGGAGTCCTGAGCCCTTTGGTGGGGGCAAAGAAGCCACCGCCCGAGCTCCAGGGGGTCAAACAACCCCTCAGCCCCGGCCGGCCCCGAAGATGTATCCCAAGCTGGGCCCTCAGAGGCTGATGAGCTCTGCCTGAGGCTGGGTGCTTCCCGACCTGCTGAGACGGGGCTGGTGCGAAGGTGGGCTCTCAATCCTGCCCTCCCCAGCTCAGTACTCTGGGGCCAGGACAAGGGGG